>JAFBJQ010004015.1:26641-77089 GCA_016785345.1 Trinectes maculatus | reverse complement strand
GCAGACTTAAAACGTTCCTTTTTGACGAAGCTTATAGTTAGGGCTATAGGTCCATCTTTGATCAGCTCTTAGTTAAGCTGCCATAGACCTAGACTGTCGGGGGACATTTAGACCTTATCCTTCTCTTCCTCTGTCTGCTTTCCCTCCTTCCATCTACATCATATCATTATATCTGTGTCTTATTAATGCACTTTATTAATTCACCCTCTTCTCTGGAGTCTTTGTGCTCCACTGTTCCAGTACCAGGTGCAGCCACTTCTATGGACCATCGACTGTGGTGGCAGCTGATCGTAGAACATGCTCTGGAGCTGCAGGACCTGGATTCAGCACCGCACTCAACGCACCACTACCACTACCAATATTATATTATATTTTATTATATTATATTATTCTACTTGTATAATTAATAATTATAAGTCACGTTGTTAATGTGTTGTCTACACGTGGCATCCATTGCACTTCTGTCCATCCCTGGGAGTGGGATCCCTGAGTGTCTCCTGGAGGTTTCTGCGTTTTTTTCCTCTGTTAAAAGGGTTTCTTTTTTGGCAGTTTTTCCTCGCCCTTGTTGAGGGTGTAGGTCAGAGGATGTCATACCCTGTACTCTTTGTTAAAGCCCTATGAGGCAAATTGCAATTTGTGAATATGGGCTATACAAATAAAATTTGATTGATTGATTGATTGATATTGTATATGACACTTTCAAAATGGAGAGGATCACATTTTGTATTAGAATGCAACAGGATATATTCCTGGAAAGATGGCAAAGGTGGATTGTGTACATAGCACCTATAGGAGCGGACTTTGTTTTCTAATCGGCTTTTAGCCGTGTGATATTATTATTATTCTAAAGGCACACCCCATTGTTAATTAATTTATTTTATTTTTGTTAAAATCTTTTTTTCTGTGTATTTGTGTAAATAATATAATTGTTAAAATAAAGAATTAAAAAAGAAATGCTGAAATGCACACGCACAAACACACACACATATATACTGTATACAGCTTGACATAAATATAAAGGGCAAGTTCTGCAATCCTTCAGTAAGATAAAATTATGGGGATGTACAGTATGAACAGTGATCACTGCTGTTCAGTGGACTCATTTGAGTTCTGTTTATTTTTGATTTGATTTGTATTTTTAATGATTTTATTTTATTTGGATGATTTTGTCTGGCTTTTATCAGATTTAGCAACTGTATTATTAATTATATGATTAACAGATATAATTAAACTGGCAACAAAATAAATTAGAGAATGGCACTGGCCAAGGGACCGCGGCTGACTAATTTTGAGTGGCTCAGCATTCACAGATATTATCTTGCTCCAAACTTGTAATAAACTTTGAGAGCTCTGTATCCTGTATCCAGAGAAAATGGTTCACACATATGGGGACGTTTAGGTAAAGTCATTTAGCACTTGAATACTATACCACGTGACTCAGTAACATGAGATGTAAGAGTAGAGTGACATTACAGGGTGTGAACATTTTCTTCTACTCTGTTTCCAAAGTGTGAGTTGCCACAACATGCAAACCCCCCCATTGGGAAGAGGTCACCAACAGCTGAGATGAATGCAGGACTAGTAAACATCAGTGGTAAGACTTTTCACATGTTATCCTGATAATTCTCTGCACATACGTGGAACTTTTTTCTTACTACACCAGTTCATTCAGCTCTAATGATATGTGAATTGGGCCTCATGCAGTGGCTCTGCAATTTCTCATTCAGATTGGTAAGCAGCCTATTTTTTAGAAACCACAACCATGATTTATTTGACTTGTGCCATACATGTGCTAATATTTTTTGTCATTGCTACAGCAACCACAACCAAACTGGTGTGTTATTTTAACAAATCGTCACAGTACAGAACTGGTGCTGGGAAATTCCTGCCTGACAATGTGGATCCCTTCCTGTGTAGTCACCTGATTTATGATTTTGCTTTTCTAAACCATGCCAATGAGATCACTGATGATGTGTGGATTAAGAAATCCCTCTACAAATCCCTCACAGAGCTCAAGAACAGGTAGCGGTCAATAGGTGAAAATGCTAAACTTACATTAAAGGAAATTGTGGTTTTGAAGTTTCACAGTCAATCATTTTCTGTGTGCAACTAAACAGGAACTCAAAACTTAAGACCTTATTGTCGGTGAAGGAGGAGAACAATGGATCTCAGTGAGTTGATGGCTAGAGATGGGAGACACCTTAACTGTACAGTAAATAAGACATTTGTATCTATACAGTCTCTGAAGGGCACACATGTAAGAATTAATTGATTATAAGCAGAATTACCAGAGCACTATTGTAATACTAATACGTTTTTTAGCCAATGAAAATGCGACAATAATACAATGCTTTATCACAGTTAATGTAGGGCAGTAACAATAATAATAATAATAATACAGTATTTATTATTTGTTATTTTAGATGTTATTTTAGACGTTAGCTGTAGCTCATCCATGGTTAAATTATATATTAATATAAAGTATAACTTTTTGTGATAAGTAATATTTTTTAATTGGCTTACTTCAATTAATTACAGAAGCTATTGTAAACCACACACAACACACACCATCTCATTCTGCTGCAGGTTTTCCATAATGGTGGCGACACCAGCGAACCGTCAGACCTTCATTCAGTCGACTATCAAATTCCTGAGGAGACATGGCTTTGATGGTTTGGATCTAGCCTGGGAGTATGTTGGTACACGGGGAAGTCCTTCAGAAGACAAACATAGGTTCACCCTACTCTGCAAGGTGAGACTTAACACTGACTACTTTTTTCCCTTCCCTTCCCTTTGTTCATTTACAGTTCAAGTTTAAGGTTTCCTGTTTTTTTCTGTTTAAAGGTTTTTATTATTATAGTGATAGTTTTATTTAATTTTACTTATTTTTATTATTTTTATCATTTATTTTGTTACTTATATCCACTTTAACCAAATTTAATTATATTTATTTAATTTTATATATTTTTACATTAAAACATTAGTAAACACACACATAAAGAGAGACAGACAAACATAGACAGAGCATAGATAGTCTCGTGTTATAGAGATCGCTAAGTTTGCATAAAGAGCACTAGGATGAAATAAATGACAAAAAAGCTCAAATTAAAACTGTTATCGTGTTTTAGACCAGTGACTAATCAATGAATTGCCACTGATTTCCAGGAACTTTCAAAGGCCTATGCAGCTGAGAGTAAGGGAGGCAGTAACCAACTCATTCTCTCTGCTGCTGTGGCAGCTCATCCAGATGTTGTAGATGCAGCATATGAAATCAGTGACATATCAAAGTGAGACAAATATTTCTGTCAACTCCAAATCAAGTACCGGTACTTTGTCTCAGCAGATGATAACATTTTGCTTGAATCTGACCTCTTTGTCTTATAAATATGTATGTTTAGGTACTTGGACTTTGTCAGTGTTAAAACGTTTGACCTACTTGCCATGCAAGATGGAATGACAGCCCACCACAGTCCAATCTACAGTGAAAACAATGCTAACATTGTAATTACAATTTTTTAACAGTTATCTATCATGTAGCCTACATGAAAAAATGCTGAAGTACACTTGATGACGACTCAGGATGATAATCATACAGCAGATGATGTAAACCTAAACTGTTACCTACATGATTCCTAATGAGTCATGAAGGAGCTAATCCCTGCTGATTTTGAGCACACAGCAGGTTACACCCTGTATAGATCCCCAGCCTATCAAATAACTAGTCATATTAACATTCTCCACCAGTTTAAAGTCTCTAGTTTAGGGAACACCAGCAATTAAACCAGGATTTGATCCTGGGACCTCTTGCAGTGAAGCAGGAGTACTAACCACAATTCCACTGTTCCACGCCTATAATCTCTGAGAGTTTATCATAACATGCTGTCTCTTTTACATTACTTACTATACTTGATCGATAGTTTATGTAAAATATTGATGCACAGATTTGATAAAAACAACAAGCCCCAGCAATAAATGCATAAAGTTCTGCAGATACTGTTAAAAACTGAGAGCTACAGTGGCAGGCTATGATCTTTGTTCGTATCTTCTACCTGATGAGATCTGAATCAGATAGGAGACATGAAGTTAACAGCCATTACCAAATCAGACCTGCCCATACAAATGTTATGTGCCTACCAAATCATGGCCACAAAACATACATTTAAAATGAAGCTCTCCTATTGGAAAAATACATTGATCAGCCACAACATTGATTATGTGACTTGTGAATGAAATATTGGTACCGGCTCACCAACACCTCCACAGCTAGGCTACTCTGCCTTGTGTTTACTTATGTGAAATGGACGGCTGGCGGGAGGTGCAGCGCAGCCGGTAAGGAGATGCACACGGACACAGATGGGTTCGGGATCTTGGCAATACCGTAGGTTTATTCACAACACAGGGTCTACAAGGTTGATATCAGAAATCTAAAGGAAATGCTCATTACACTCGCGATCTCAACCCCTACAGTGACAAAAGGCAATTCACCATAGTAAACTCTTATTGTAGGGTGGTGTTATAGCGACATCTAGTGGCACAATGTATGCACAATGGCACAATGAATGTATGTATGTATGTGTGTCAAGAGGGACAAAAGGCAATTCACCCTTGTAAACTCTTATTGTAGCGTGGTGTTATAGCGACATCTATTGGCACAACTTAGTATCTACCTTACATATGAATGTATGTTCCGACTTACGTCGAAATTCGGTTACGACACATTCTCCGTGTGTAATGAGCAATTCCTTTAGATTTCTGATATCAACCGTGTAGACCCTGTGTTGTGAATAAACCTACGGTATCGCCACGATCCCGAACGCATCTGTGTCCGTGTGCATCTCCTTACTGTAAGTAAACATAAGTAAACACAGCTGTGGAGGTGCTGCAGAGCCGGCAGGCGAGCTGAGAGACAGAGAGAGCGCTCGCCAACGAGTTCCCGTATGAAGTCTGTACGTATTTACGTGGCAAACCGAAAAAGCCGAAAAAAGGAAGTTCATGGGAGATGTGTCGTAACCACGAAAACAACGTAATTCGCGATCTACTTTTACGCTAAAATTTTAAAAATACCCTTTGTCAATACAATTTTTTTTTAAATCCTTTTTCATATTCTTAATTAATTTACATTACATACAGTATAATTGATCTGCCAAAACATTAAAACTAACATTCTTATTGTTGTGGCTGCTTGGTGTTTATCAGACAATCCAAAGTTTATTTGGATTGTCTTTCTGGGGGTTAGTTGTCCTGTGTTATCTTTGGTAAGCAGACAACGCGACTGAATCAAAGAGAATAGCCCTAAAATAAGAAATAGAACAAAACCAACTGTTTTTGTTGGGTCTGCTTTTACATCATATGCTAATGAGAAAAAGTCATAGCAGTGTCCTTCAGTGTTTTTGAGTATCTTGTACCATATCAGCAATCACCTCTGTGTTAGAATGAGGAGGAAAGAAGAACAAGTCTCATTTATTTACAATTACTCTTCTTTTCTTATCAGGATTATGTAATTCAGTATTGGCTGGAGCGAGGAGCTCCAGCAGGAAAACTATTGCTCGGTTTTCCCCTCCATTCCCGTTCTTTTACACTGTCCACTATTGCAACCGGCCTGGGTGCCCCATTTAGTGGCCCTGCTGACCCGGGGCCCTACACGCAAAGCAAAGGCTTCTGGTCTTACTTCGAGGTAACAGAACATTAACAAAGAGAAATTTGACATGAGACTATTACATCAATGTGTGTGTGTGTGTGTGTGTGTGTGTGTGTGTGTGTGTGAAAAAGCTGCAGGCAGTATTAAAGGATAACTGTGATTTTTACACTTGAGTTGTATCCCTTGGTCTCACCCGATGTCTTAGGAAGCAAAAAAACTGAACATTGCCCGAGATATCTCTGTGATTAGCTGGCGCAGCTGCCCCGCAGCAGTGCTTTCCTATGGGGGAAATCAACTTGCGCTCATATGGCCTCTAAACAACGCTAGAAAATCATTCCAACTGCTTCGGAGGATGAGTCGCCTCCTTATGAGACGCTACTGTGGAAGTGGAAATACAATGTTTTTAGTGGCAGTCTCTCACCCCCCTCTTTTCCACATACAGTAGACTTAAACAACAAATAAAACGTTTTGTGGCTATAGAGGAAATCAGCTCGACAATCGGTTACTAGATCTACTTTAAGAGAATGGGAAGAGAGGTGGATGAGAGACTGCCACTAGAGACACATAATCTATACTGTTTTTCAACATTGAGTTATACCCGCACTGTGGTGTCTAATAAGGAGGCGACCCACCTTCTGAAGCTGTTGTAATGATTTTCTGATGCTGTTTACAGGCCATACATGCGCTGATTGATTGCCCCCATAGGATAGCATTTGAACCCTGCAGCTGTGCCAACAAATCACAAAGATATCTCAGATGAGGCCTATTGCATCTTTTCGCTGGGTTTTTGCTTCCTACTGCATCAGTGGGGCCCAGGGATACAACCTGAGAGTAAAAATCACCAGAGTTCTCCTTTAATAAGTTTTTGTATTTCTTTACCAGACCTGTTCTTTCCTGAAAGGTGCCTTAGCAGAGTGGATTGATAGTCAGAAGGTTCCCTTTGCTGTCAAAGGTAATCAGTGGGTAGGCTTTGAGAGCCAGCAAAGTTTTATTGCTAAGGTACAGTATTACATTCAATTTTCAATTTCCATATACAGTATATATATATATATATATATATATATATGTGTGTGTGTGTGTGTGTGTGTGTGTGTGTGTGTGTGTATATTATACATATACTTGTCTGGTATATGTATGCCTTTGTCAGGTGGAGTATCTAAAGAGCAGGCAGCTGGGAGGAGCTGCTGTGTGGACACTGGACATGGATGACTTCTCTGGACAGTTTTGTGGACAAGGCAAATATCCACTGACATCATATCTAAAACATGAGCTCATTGGAGGTGAGGCTCTCATCCTGCACATTATTCTATTTAAAAATTGAATTCCGTTTATAAACTCACAGAGCTATTTTGAAAAATATATAGAATAGAAAATGCCTTTCAGTTGTTTAATATAATCAAAATGTTTCCTGAAAATTATTCAATTATTAATTGAAATTATTTCCAAATTAATGCTAAACAGCTTCCAGTTATCTGAAGTACACCTGGACTTCTTTTAGCAACCGTGACTATTAGTTTACTCATTAACAATGGAACAAAGAGGCTTTAACACAGTATCTGAACTAAAGATATCTAAAAATAGCTGGAATGGCAATGTACGCTTACATATACTCATGACATGTGGTGCACTGCCACTTAAAAAGAAAACTGAGTTTTATTCCATTTTAATTCTAGATTGGACAACACAGAAAACAACTCCTGCTGTAACTCCCACCATATCACATTACACACAGGAGCATTTCACCACTATGAGCAGCACCACAGCAAATGGAGGCAATAGCTGTTTCCAGAACATCACCGTTGTGTATCCAGTCAATGGCTTCTGCAAACAAAAGCCGAATGGACTTTATACAAGATCAGATGATCCAAAGACATTCTACAGATGTGTGCAAGGAATAACATACATCACAAGGTGCCACAACGTAGGGACAGCTCATAGTGGTGGAAAGCAACTAATTCTATCAAATAATTTAGTTCAAGTCAGCTGTGTATTAGCCATGCAATTCCATCTGTTATGTTTGTAATGTGAAGGGTAGAGTTGTGGTTTTTTGCTTCCTACCGCATTGGATGAAACCAAGGGATACGAATCCTTTATGGTGAAACCAAAGTCTACAAATGAATAGCACAGGGTCCAATTCTTGTTTGTGAGATTCTGATGTAACATTTGCCAGGTGGAGTTGTACTCTCCTTTTTTCACAGGTACAGCCTTAATCTCTTCATGATATGACTGCACTTTTCTCCTGTGGCATAACTGCTTTTTTGTTTTTTATTGGCTTGTACTGTATAACGAGGGAGTGAATCCAAAATCTGATTTTACTGCTGTCAAATGGCCCTTAGGGAGAGTTGCTGATGACTGCATGGGCATATACAGTGGCAAAAGACCGCAGTCAATCAATCAATAAAATTTTATTTGTATAGCTCATATTTACAAATTGTAATTTGCCTCATAGGTTTTTAACAACGTGTACAGGGTCAACAAAGGGTCAACAGATCAGCAAAATGACTTAGATACAGGGAGAGAGAGAGAGAGATGGAGAGAAAAGGAGAGAGAGAGCTGTATGACTGGTTGTTAGTGTAATTATAGAGGTAGATTAATAACATAACATAACATAACATAACAATGGTTGTAATGGTGTGTTAAGTGAGGTGCTGAATCCGGGTTCTGCAGCTTCAGAGCATGTTCCATGATCAGCTGTCACCACAGTGGCTGCACCTGGTTCTGGAACAACGTCTGGAACTCTGGAGAAGAGGTTGAATTAGTAAGGTGTATTAATAAGACATAGACATAATGATATGATGTAGATGGAAACAGGGAAAGCAGACAGAGGAAGAGAAGGATAATGTGTAAGTGTCCCCCAACTATCTAGGCCATAGTTGTCAAACTCTGGCCCGCGGGCCAAATTTGGCCCACAGTGTAATTAAATTTGGCTAGACAATACCAAATGGCTACTAGATTTGGTATAATACAGGGGGTCCTCGTGTTACGACAGTGATCCGTTCCTAAGAATGTGTCGTAACCGAATTTCCACGTTAGTCGGAACATACATTCATTGTGCCATTGTGCATACATTGTGCCACTAGCTGTCGCTATAACACCACCGTACAATAAGAGTTTACTATGGTGAATTGCCTTTTGTCACTGTAGGGGTTGATATAGCGAGTGTAATGAGCATTTCCTTTAGATTTCTGATATCAACCGTGTAGACCCTGTGTTGTGAATAAACCTACGGTATTGCCACAATCCCGAACGCATCTGTGTCCGTGTGCATCTCTTTACCGGCTGCCGCTGCACCCCCCGCCAGCCGTCCATTTCACATAAGTAAACACAAGGCAGAGTAGCCCAGCTGTGCTGTGGAGTTGTTGGAGAGCCGGCAGGCGCGCTGAGAGACAGAGAGAGTGCTCACCAACTAGTTCCTGTGCGAAGTCTGTACATATTTACGGGGCAAACCACTTAAGCCCAAACAAGGAAGTTCACGGGAGATGTGTTGTAACCACAAAAACAACGTATCTCGCGACCGTCGTAACACGAGGATCCCCTGTACAGCGCATGTATCGCTAATACTACAAATTCCATTATATTCTGCTGGTGTTTTGGCGCGCCAATCAGGACAGGACCCATAAACACCCCCTCCTCTGTTGACAGTAGTTATAGCAACCTCATGCTACTACTGGCATATACTGTATGCATATACTGGCAAATAAAAAAGAGGCATACGATTTTTATTTAAATTTTATTTAAGAAATGAATGCCATTGATGTGTTTTTTATTTGAAATTTGTGTGTGTGCAATATTAAGTTATATATTGTATAGTATTAAGCGTAGCTTGTTCCATATTCAATGTTTAAGCAAAACTTGTTTGGGTCCATATGAAAAGGTTGAGTCATCTCGGCGAGTGATTTGTTAATTTTCACGCAGTAAGGTCCTTCACCACACGGTGGCTCCTGAGCGCAACCAGGACAGGAAACAGAACTGATTTGTTCATGACTCAAAACGCTGAGTGTTTGGCTGTGTCCGAAATCGCTCCCTAACCCCTACTCCCTACTCCCTATATAGGGAAATAAATGTAGTGCACTATATAGTAAGCTCAACAGAAAAATCTTTCGGACACTACTCTCGGCGCCGGTAATTACGTCATCGCTGTCGCACAATTAAAACGTACCACGTTATTGTCATCTCACAAAAAACCTGTTTGTTTATGTAACGGGCGTGCATTGTCCTTAACAGTTCAGGTCAGGATGGATGCATGTCCGTTAACCCATAACTTCTGCGTTGTGTTCGATATTGTGCTGCGCTCGACTGAAGGAAGGACTCTGACCACGATCAACTGCTGGTTATTCTTTTAATGAAGGCAGGACGTAGGGTTTGTCTGTACAAATCAACAGAAAACACACACAGGCTTGGTAACATGCAGACTCCTCCACCTAGCACACACGTCTCAAGCTCCTCCTCTCAGTTTATCTGGCGCAAACTTGCCCGTACATAGATGACTGATACACATTTTTAATATAACCAGCAAAAATGCTTTTAAATGAAAATGTGAAAATTAATGAAATAGATTATTAATGCTCAATGTATTTGATAACATGAATTTCTTTTACATGCCTAATGCAACCAGTGTAAACACATGAAAACAGTATGCCAAATGGATTATAATGGACAAAATGCACATACCTGTACAAATCAACAGAAAACACACACAGGCTTGGTAACATGCAGACTCCTCCACCTAGCACACACGTCTCAAGCTCCTGTTAGCAAATAAACATACAGAAAGCCCTGTAGGCTATCACGTGGAAACATGTCTATTTTAACTCGCAAAAAGTCCATCTGCGAAGTTTACATTCAATTGACACATTAACTGCATGTTCTCAACCTAAAACCCAACATTTATACATGCATCAAACAAGGTTTGCATCGTTCAAAAACCGAAATAAATGTTCAACAATGACGAGCAAAATAGTACGTTACCTCCTCTCAGTTTATCTGGCGCAAACTGAGAGAAGCGCCTTCATGACGACACAAGCCTGCGACTTCTTAAAGTGACAGTACAAGTATTAACACGCTAGTCTGAATACAACATCCAAGCATACATATAAACAATAAAACACACCTAAAACATATAGAAACAAGGTTTATCAGGATTTGGTGACATTTCAACTGTAAAAATAAAGATACATTTTCAGCCTGGCTACATTTACCACTGCATTTTTATTAAATTAGAGGCTTTTGATTACTTTCCTGTACTTTTTATTTTCGTATTTTGTTATATTTTATAATATTTATGTATGTTTCCCTCCCGTCCGTCCGCCATTTTTACTTCCGCGCAGCCCAGAGAATTTCTGGCAATGCATGATGGGATATCTTGGTCCGGTTAGTGACCATCGGATGTACACTACATTTCGCGGTGAATTGTGGGATACATTGAGTGCACTATATAGTGGACATGCTATGATCCCTAAGTTTTCGGACACCACTACAAAATGGCGTGCTCACTATATAGTGCATAGACATATATACGTAGACGACGCATGGAGCGGTGAGTCGTACGTCGACGTCGCCGCCATATTGGATGTGGCAAAGAGGAGCGATCGGAGAAGATGCCTCATTCATGTGCTGCATGGAAATGTACCAACCGGTTCACAGAACAAACCAGAGATCACGGCATTACCTTTCACAGGTAAGAATGAAAAAGGACTTTTGATTGTATTTGTCCATTATAACATCATTTTACGAACTGAATTTGCTGACTTTGTGGCTAATACTATGAAGTCCCGCGCATAATACTGTGAATGCGCGCGGTTAAACCAAACAACCAATCTTTCCTATTTGACTAAATTGGCCCGAAGTAACTACTCTGATTGGTGTGGGTGTTGTTTTGCTAACTTTTCTCATACTATGTAGGTTTCCCAAAGATAAAGAGCTGAGAAAGCAATTGGAAACAGCTGTCAGAAGGGAAGGGTTTTCCGCTAGTCCGTCATCCATGCTCTGCAGTGAGCATTTCAGACCAGAGGATTTTGACAGGACAGGTCAGACAGTCCGGATCAGACCTGGAGCTGTTCCTTCAGTCTTCTGTTTCCCAGCTCATCTCCAGAGGGTAGGTGTACCACTATGCTGTAAGGATACCATAATTCAATACTACACTATGCTGAAGATGTTTTTCCCTTTCAGAATGTGAAGGAATCAGTGATGTTTTTTGTATTACACTGAGATCATTTCTACATTTTATCCTTGGCTTTAGCTTGTGGTTACCAGGACGTCTCAGACCTCAAAACAGGCACAGGAGACCCTGTCACTGGACTGTTCCCAGCTTGTCCAAGAGACTGAGCCCCTGCCTCTACCCAATGTTGTGAGTAATGAGTGCTAGCTATGCCTCAAACAGCTGTGAGCATGTGAGAGAGTATGATAGTGTATGTGAGAGAGTATGATAGTAAATGTGCGTGACTATGGTAGTGTTTGTGGGAGAGTATGATAGTAAATGTGAGAGCAAATATGAATTATTTCCTAAACGGCCTCTCATACATTAGTAGCTGCAAACACTCAGCATTAGAAAAAATGACGTTGGTTTGGTGCTTACATATATCCTAAACATGAGGAGTAAACATTCATAATCATCACTTTAAAAGTTACATACGTTGTTTTTGGTGCCTATTTGTTTCCCAGATATATTAGTGTGTGTGTGAACGGGTGAATAAGAGGCATTAACTTAAAGCACTTTGTAGAAAGGTGCTTTATGAAGTTCAGTCCATTTCATGTTATTAGTTTACGGGCAGATCTGCCACATCCAATATGGCGGACGCGCTGACGTACCGCAGCAACGGGCCAACCTGCTCAATGAGGCGTCTATGTATATATGTCTATGATATAGTGCACTATATAGGGGTTAGGGGGCGATTTCGGACACAGCCTTTGAGTTTCTTTTATCTGCAGCTCAGACTGTGTGCCGAACAGTACACACTGGGAGATTCGTTCACTCGGGTCGTTCTTTTGTGGGGACCAGTACACACAGCAGTTCAGATTGGTCATTCATATGTCACATGACACTTGACATACATTATTCATTCATGAAATCATCCTTGGTTCTTGTAGATGCGCATACTGTTATGGTGTGTACAATGTAAAGTCCATTTATAACTGACTTTACATAGAGGAAAAAACTCTCCCTGGGAGAGGGAGAGGCAATGGATGCCGCATGTACACAACACATCAACAAAATGACAGAGAAATAGGGAGAAAGAGAGCGAGAAAAAGAGAGAGAATGATATAATATAATATAATATAATATAATATAATATAATATAATATAATATAATATAATATAACTGCGCCTCACTAAAAGATTCAAAAAGATTTGTTCATTCTACCCTCCGAGACTCTGTGATTCGAATCAGTAAAAAGAGCATGCTATAACACGTGCTACTGCTGGATAATGACCCGCCCACGTGAAGTGCCATGCTGAACAAAAAAAGGTGGAAGAAACCATCAATGAAAAACTGGTAGGGAAGCAAATGTATAAACAAATGACAAATACATTTCTGCCACAAAGTTATTGTATAAAACCATTTAAAAGGCTTCTTTTAAACGATCGCACATTCACAAATTCAGACAATGGCGGATATTTTTTCGCAAATATATATTTGTACCCTGTGTTCCTTGGCAATGGTAGCATCCATCTGAATAGCCACCGGAGCAGCAACATTCGGAGCCTGAAATAAACCGGAAATAAAGACATACAGTATTTCCGTTCAAAAATAAAATGACTGCTTTTGGGACAGTGGGCATTAAATCACCTGAACACGTTCGATTATGATTTTGCATCATTTAATAGTTTGTTTGACGCATTCCACTATATAATTTTATACCACATCCTCTGTTTCTACATTGAACTGGTGCGTGTAGTCGACATTACAGGTTTTATTGGGAAAGTCTCGACCGGAAGTTTACATTTGCATTGTGGCGTTACGTCTCACACTGTTCACCCTCCTCCCCTCAATCAAACCTACGTTGCTCAGCAAGTTTTCCTGGGTCTTGAATTGCATGGACCCTTCCGTATTGTAAACTATGGCATATAATCTGGTATCCGGGATTTGAATCGTGAAATATTCACGGGGACCTATGGATACTGTGGGTGGTGACTTGCGGAGACGCACAAGAAGCGCGCGAGCCTGCGTGAGGGAGCAGAGAGAAGGGGCTGGCAAGTCCAGTGTGCTACGGTGTCTGGCCGTGGGAAACGCCAAACAAGACCATGGTATGAAGGAAGACACGGGCTTAATCAAGCACAACAGCCTGGAACGGAAGGTCATGGCGCCTCGCTACAACCTGCTGCGGGAGGTTGGAAGAGGCACATACGGCGTGGTGTACGAAGCGGTGGCCCGGAGGTCTGGTGCTAAAGTGGCTGTAAAGAAACTGCGGTGCGACGCTCCGGAGAACGTGGAGCTCGCCCTGCAGGAGTTCTGGGCGCTGGCTAGTCTGGAGAAACGGCATCAAAATGTTGTCCAGCTGGAGGAGTGTGTGTTGCAGAGAAACGGTATGGCTCAGAAAATGAGCCATGGGAACAAACGATCCAAACAATATCTGCGTCTGGTCGAGACATCGCTGAAGGGTCAGTCTTGTTTTGCACCATTTCCCGTTCACCGTGGTTGTGAATTGCTAGTTGAACGAAATAGTTTTGTTGATCATCTGATAATTCTTAGTCATAACTTAAAATTAGAAAGAAATCATTACTTGAAGGATACTTGTACGTAGTTTCAATTTCATATCCAAGGTAAGTCAGTGAGTTGGATTTTTATATTTTATATTTATAAATAAGTTTATGGTTCATGTAGTCATATGTTATTTCTTTTTACGCCCGGGTCTGCATACGCCGTATTGCAGAGGTTTATAGTGGGTGTCTTATCTATTACCTTACATGGGTTAGCTAAAATTCAGAGGCCTATCAGGAGGAGGATGTTCAGGATGTATAATTTTAACGATTCTGCATTTGTTTTAGCGAGTGTAATGTTAACGGTTAGCTCCTGTGCGTGTCTGTCAGGTTTAGTTTGTGTGGATGTCTTTATCTAAATATGTTTCTTTAATAAATGGAATTGTTGTCGCCATGGCGCGCAGTGTTTGGGGGATGGGCAGCATTTGTGAGCGCTCCTGAGGCTCAGGCTAAAATGGAGTCTCCTCTGCTGGTAGTACTCACAGAGGTATTTTCACATTCTATTGACAATCTTTGCGCTTCAGTTTTTGTATTTTAGGTCAGACCATGTGTTGTGTTTGACTTGTATAAGCTTCAGTTGTCAGTGTAGTAAAGTTATATTATGCTAATAATATAAAAAAATTAAATTGTCACTTTCAATCTGCAAATAATTTCTTGTTGTGTGTGTGTGTGTGTATTTTTTTTTACCTGTGTAACTAACTAGCGGGTCTCGCTTTCAGGTGAGAGATTGCTCAGTCCTCCAGAGGAGCCTTGTTATCTCTGGTTCGTCATGGAATTCTGTGAAGGTGGTGACCTCAACCAGTTCATCCTGTCTCGACGACCAGACCCACAAACCAACACCAGCTTTATGCTCCAGTTGACGAATGCCGTTGCTTTCCTGCATGAAAATAACATTGTCCACAGAGACCTCAAACCTGACAACATCCTCATCTCGGAGAGGTCTGGGGCTCCGGTGCTCAAGGTGGCCGACTTTGGCCTGAGTAAAGTCTGTGCTGGTTTGGGTAACACCAGTGAATGCAAAGAAAGTGAAGACACAAACAAGAATGTCAATGTCAACAAGTTTTGGTTGTCATCAGCATGTGGTTCAGACTTCTATATGGCCCCTGAAGTGTGGGAGGGTCACTACACAGCTAAGGCAGACATATTTGCCTTAGGCATCATCATCTGGGCCATGTTGGAAAGAATTACTTTCATTGATGCCGAGTCAAAACGGGAGCTGCTTGGGACCTATGTTAGACATGGAGCAGACATTGTGCCAGTGGGTGAGGCATTGCTAGAGAATCCAAAGATGGTACTGGACATACCACAGAAACGCAGGACGTGCATGTCAGATGGAGTGAGAAAACTGCTTCGGGATATGCTTGCTGTCAATCCTCTGGACCGACCCGATGCATTTGAGCTTCAGGCAAGAATGGACCAGGTTATGTGTGCTGCATGACTCACAACCAGGTTGTTTTACAGGTATATGTCTTTCTATTCATGTCTTGTGTAGTGCAGCATTCAGCTGCAGCTGAAAGTCTACCCCCTGTTTTTACGTAATCTGTTCTACTCTTGTCATATAGAGGGTATACAAGGGCATGGCTGCTTTAAAAATCTGTAGGGTGTGTTTTTGTACAACAGTAGACTTTAAAGCATGGATCAAACAATGTCTACCAGATTAGAATATGTCAACATATAGAGTATAGTGAAAACTTCACAATGGATGCTCACCAAGGAGGGGGTTGAGGTGTTGCAGAAAACTCATAAATAAGATTATGCAGATAATAATAATAATAACTAATAATAATAATAACTCACAGGCTTATAAGCGTGTATGTGTTTGCTGGTCTGAAGCTAAACAGGATACCTCCTACGTAACAAAAGCCTCAGGCCAGTACATATTCCTGAGTTTTAAAGAGCCTGAGTGTGTGTTTACTGGCTCCTGCTGTAGGAGTGTAAGATATGGAAAAAAATAAATCTAGATTATTTTAAAACAATATTGAATAGGATAATCTGACAATATTCTTTGATTATTATTATTATTATTTTTACAAATGCTGTTCATTCAAGAGACTCCCATTAAACTCCAATGTAGAAACATTAAATGGGTAAACATTCAGGTTCTCTGCTCTGAGGTCAGTTTTACAACGGTGTTTCCCCTATATGCATACAGGCACACTATATGCATATAGGTGGACTATAATGCATATATGTAGAATATGCTGCCGCAAATATATAAGTCTCAGTTTGTCCATTCCACAAAACTCACCAGAGGTCACAAATTACAGAGTTATTTTTCAACATTGTCTTTTGGGGGAGCATGCCCCCAGAAAGCCACCCACCTGAACTTTGGGCAAGAGGCAGAGTACATCCTGGATAGGTTGCCAGCCATTCATAGGGCTAACATAAAGTGCTTTTCCACTAGGGTTAGTACTAGGGTTGGTACGGTACGGCACTACTCTACGTGGTACGCTTGGTTTTCCATTACAATGGAGTAGAGTCGCTACGGGGGCGGAGTCGTGGGCATTATAAACATATATGCTTGTGCCACAAAAACAAAAAACAACAGCACAACCAAACACAACAATGGGTGGTGAACCGGTCACCGCGTTGATGAATTTGCAGAGTTATTGCTATTGATTCCTAAAATATACATGCTGTGTGTTTTAGATGCTTGCATATTTGGCTATGTGTCGTGGCCAACGGTCGTTTTGGACGTTCAGCTGCTCCTTGCAGTGGTGCGTGACGCCACATCCATGACCACCACCGGAACAATCCTGCCAAGCAGTCGGCTGATGTCAGTTTTAGGCTCGACTCAGCACACTTGGAACTAGGGATGCACAGATCCACATTTTTTCACTTCAGATCCTATCTAGATACCTGTATTTGGATATCTGCCGATACAGATACTATTCCGATACCAGAGCTCTGCTTTAGTATTATTATTATTATCATTATTTAGGGCTACATAATTTGTTGTTTGAGAATCAAAATCGTGACTTTCACATACGTGTGATTTTCCAATCGCGGGGACGTGCGATTTTATTAAAACCATACACATCATGCTATTGTTCTGCTTGGAATAAATTCTGCTGATTAAAATAACTTGGCTAGCTCGCGCTAGCGCGTGCTAGCATTAGGGTAATCTGTGATACTATTAATTCAGCAAACCTTTTGGCTCTCTTCAGCTTGTTCATCTGAAGACCATGCTATGAGAGCTCACTCAGTAGACTTTGGATGCGTGTTCAGCACAGCTTTCAGCATTCACACACATTTTCTTAAGGAAATGCATTTTTCTAGTTGCAATGTTGTTAATTACACGATTTGGTTTTAATGTCACACTTATGTCTACTTTACCCTGAAGGAAGAGGGGGGTGAGAGACGTGCGTGGGTATTTGAGTTATACCCACGCAGTGGTGTTCATTGAGGAGGCGAATCATCTTCTGAAGCTGTTGGAATGATTTTCTGACGAGCCCCACAGCTGCGGCAGCTATCTAAATTGCATGTACTTCCCTAACATGCTTCCCATGAAAGTGACAGTGGAAAATGTAAGCGTTTGTCATACCAGAAGATTCTAAGCACATCCTGTTAATCAAACAAATGATTAACTTATAGTTAATAGTTTTGAGAACATAAATACTTACTGTGTTTTAGGAAAGTGCTGAGCTGAAAGTGTTGATGGGTTGTGTTACTGTGTTGGTGGTCAGCTGCCCTGTCACTGTGATTGACAGAAGGCCTTTGCAGTCTGCAGTAAAACCCTGATCTTCTGGCCCACCACCCTTAGGCTTCATTTACATCTTACTTCATTTACCCTTGTTGAGGGTGTAGGTCTGAGGATGTAACACCCTGTACAGATTGTTAAACCGTATGAGGGAACTGTCATTTCTGAATATGGGCTATACAAAAAATATTTTGTTTCATTCTGGCTGGATTAATTTTTGTTTTGCTTTGTATCATTTCAGATGTAAAGGAAAATCTTAATAATTTAATCTTTTCAGCTTGACCGAGTTGTAGCTTTCTACGTTCATAAGATTTGATCATTACGGCTTGTATGTGGCTGTGCAGCTGGTTGGGCACACCACATTGCCTGCTGCTGGAAGTAGGGATGGGGCCGATCCGATCCAATACCGGACCAGGTTCCGATACGGACTTAATTCACGTATCGGAAATGTCTGATCCAACCAGCGAAACATTTCCGATCCATGCCTTATGTCTGTGCTTTAGCGGTGTCTGCTGATATGACTCTACAAGTGCTTTCTGCTGGCTGGTCTGCTAGCTGGCAGCTAACTGTGGAACGGATTTCCTGAACGAAGGCGTGTCTGAAAGAGACACAGAGGTGAGACACGTCTCCATTCAGAAAATCCTTTCCACAGTTTACAGCCAGGCAGCTAGAAGGTTAGCATTTAGCAGCACTGGGTGCAGTGCTGGCATTTTCTCTTTCCCATACCAGAGAGTGGCCGCACGACAAAACACACACGGAACGGGGGAAGGGGGCGGGGTTGTGCACGCTGAAACCGCATGTCATACATGAACAACAACAACAAACACCGTCTAATGAAGTGAAATGAATAGTGAACAGAGTAAAATCAATGATATTGGGCCTATATATACAGCCTCTGGTAGATCATTTATAGAGCAGTGTTAAATTCCGTTTTATTTCAAGCAGAACAAAAGCTGTAGCATGACGTGTATGGTTTTAATTTAATTTAATAAAACGTCCCCGCGAAAATCGCGCATGTGAAAATTGCGATTTCGATGCTCAAACATCGAGCATCGATGCAAATCATGCATCCCTAAATAATGTGAATAATAAGCAAACATACTTCTGGTATCGGAATAGTATCTGTATCGGCCGGTATCCAAATTCCCGTGTCTGGGTCAGAGCGGAAATGAAAAAATGTGGATCGGTGCTTCCCTAGCTGGTAGAGCAGTGGAGGATAACTGCACTGACTCAACACATCTCTGTATAGGCGACTGCAAATTTCCTCTTAATGTGGCTAAACTAATGCTTAGTGGCTCAGACTTAGCCTGATATATTTGTTTTTAACGTTTTAGGCTTTTTCATAGCTTGTTTTTTCAGCCATTCCAGAGATTTTCATGAGAAACACATGATGGCAGCTTGTGTCTACCATGTCCCACATAGGCATACAAACTGTACCATCTCACCTGTTGCTGTTGTGTACTTTTTAAAAACAGATTTTTTTTCTTTCTCTCTACAGACTTGTGTTGTTACTTGACCTGCTACATCAGTGAGGGTGGTGATGCAGAGACTATGAAGCTAATGGAGAGCCAGTGAAATAAAAGGCCACCCTAACCAAGAACACCGATAAAAAAAATTCAAAATAAGATTCTTCTGCTCAAGTGGTATGCCAGTTTTGGATTAGTTTGAGAATGATTTGATGAACAATACAAACACTGACATCGAGACAGTTTTCCTCTGAATATAAAGGGTGCCACATCTAACCTGGTGGAGAGTAAGACTATAACAGAAACAAGGACCCATATGAGAGAATAGGGATCATTCGCAGTCACTGGTGTTGTGCTATTCACACAGGTGAGGAAATTATTGAGGCTGCAACACAGCTAAAGCTTGCAGTGAATACGTAAAGTTAGCAATCTTTAATGTGGAAGGTCAAATTTTAATCATTACATGTGTCTTGGTGTGGAAGGCTCTTAGCTCCTGTTGTTCAGGTGCAGGGTTTATGTTAATGAGTTGTTTACAGTGAGGTCATCTATCAGTTCTAATTAATACACTGTGTGTGTGTGTGTGTGTGAGAGAGAGAGAGAGAGAGTGTGTGAGTGTTCACGGGTGTGATGGTCTCTGTTTTTGGCATTTAGATAATATTTAAAAACTAGAACATACCTCTGACACTAATGTCATGTCATGTCATGTCATGTCTGAGAAAGAGAAAAAAGAAAATCTCTATTTTTTCCTTGGGTAATATCCTACCCCTCCACAAAAATGTAATGGGTATTATTTTAGTATTTTGTTGGACAGTAATGGACAGAGGACTTCCTTTTGTTAAGACGAAAATGGTGTGATGCCAGATACACAGTGCTACTCAGTACCTTCATGTGGTGGAGTTTTTTTTTAATTGTATTACTTTTGTTTCAAACATTAATGAGGGCTAATGTTGTGTTCAACATTTTGTTTGCTGGCAATACCGGCCTTGTGTTTGTGTATGTCCTGTTGATTGTAGTCATCAGTGCCATGTGTTGCCACATGGAAATTTAAGTTTTCTGATGACAGAAAACATTGTCACTGTCCACGTTCTGTTGTTTCTGGGATATCTGTTGGGTTACACCATACACACTACTCACAGTAAAATTACCATATCCCTCAATCCTATAAGCCATTGAATAACTCAAAATCATATTTGCTCTCTTTGTATATACATCCAATAAGAAGTCTGTCCAATGGCAACTGCATTTCAAACAGTGACAAACTTTATTCTACATTACTTTAAAGGATGCAACACAATTACCTCCTGACTGACAGATCTGACATTTGCAGGAGAACTGTGAATGTTCGTCGTTCTTAACACAAATACATGTGTAAATGATAATGTATATGGAAAAATAAAACGTTTTCATGCGTCCCTTTCATTTAAGCCCAGTTATTTGCATTTTGACCAGAGACCAGACGGAGGTAGCCTGGTGCTTTGTTATTTAAATTATACATAACTGATTCTAAGCACCTTTAAATTTCACTCCAAATGTTTATACCTATGGTGCCTTGAAAGAAGTGAGGTCAAATTTGGCTAATTGCTATATTTCATCTCATTTGGCACTGCAAATACACAGATTAGGGTCACTCCCACCCCACCACCCCTAAATAATTTAGAATCATAATAGTATTTTATGAATTATTATTTTTTGCATTTTACTGGTTATTTGTGGCCCCTATTTTAATATAAATAAATGGTTGTAAAGGGAACTGAAGACTTTGTGTATATACATTAGGAGTCACAGATTTATTTCACCATATATGAGCTGCATTATACATTCTAAAAAACTGTTAGAACAGGATTTAATTATCGTTTCACTTAAATCAGTCACAGGCTATTGTGAGATGCCAGTGATTAAAAATGTGATGTGATAAAAAAAATTAAAAAATATTTCTGTAGGTTTTTTTACCGTAAAACCAAGGGCAGTCAGAAGACTGCAGAATCATAATGCAAATCTAGATTAAGTCCCTTATGTGTTTTGATTAAACTGGGACTGAATAATTTAAGTTTGTTTGTATTTTCATTTGTTCTACCTCATGTTTCTTCACATTTTCGTCATCTGGCTGTTGTTTCTTTTTTTTTCAAAAAAGACATTCCTCAGAAACAAATGGGCAGTTTGTTTTGGGTGATAATGTGTTTTATAAACTATTTGATTGTAAAAGCAATGCAACCAATTGATCTGTCTGCTATAGTGCTGCATTGTGAGGAAATAGGATTACACTGATAAAGATGTTTACACCCGCAGTCAGGCTGAGCACAAGCAATGATTGCCCCTCAGTGCAGCTCAGTTCTCCACCTTTATTTTAGCTAGGACTATTTGTGCTGGATACATAATTTATCAACTGAAAATTAGCAAACAGTAATGTATTCTTAAGAGTTGTGTTCAGCATTTTAACACTTGCTTTTATTGTCACTTGGTTTAGAGGAATATATTTAAAATATAATATGCAGCTGCAACATTTTGACTCAACTCTAGTTACTGGTCGTACAGGTAGCACTTCTATCTATGCAACTTTGCCCCTCACTCACTGTGGGGCAGTCTGTATCTGTCTCACTTTGTTATAAGTCATCTGTTTCTCATCATGACTGGAGCTCTATTCAACCATTCAAGTGGATCATTTTAACTTTGACTTCAGTAGAATTCACAATCATTGACAACAACAAGTATCTGAAGCCATTTGCTTAAATGAAATATGTTCCCTTTATTGTTTTCTTTGTACATATCAGAGCTCTGTGTCAATAAATGTTGGAAGACCATGTCGTCCTTTTGAGTTTGTAGCATTTGTGGTAGAGGTTGTGAAAGTCAGGCATGGTTCCAAAACAATGGAAATGTTGAGTTCTAAACTGATTTACTGTTGCCTTTCTGTAGAGCATCCATTCCAGGTTCAGTGATTTCCAAAATCATCTAGATACCTCTGGCCACTAATAAAAGTGTGTGCTTTTGTTAGTGAAGAAACATCACCCAGTGAAACAATGGACCGCAAAGAAGTGCTAAAGAAATAGTTTTTAATTCCCACTAGTTTTAAGTTTTTGCATGAAATGGCACTGAGATCATGTACATTTTTTCATTATTACACACCACAATTTTTTAGTAGATTCAACACTTTCACCCAACTACTATTATTTTCTTTTTTATTATTCTGTACGAATAAGGTTCCAGAAACATTGCAACTGCTATACTAATTAACATTATTCACTTATATAATTCTGATATCTTAACAACCACTTATGTAGTGCTTTAGCACTCTGCCTTCTCTCTCTAAATGTTTGGGGGGTGCTGGGGGTGTTGGTCAGAGGATGTTACACCCTGTACAGACTGTTAAGTTCTATGAGGCAAATAGTGATTTGTGATTGATTGATTGATTGATTGGTTGATAATAAAACTTAGTGTAACGCTGTGTGTGATGTACTCATACTCATGTGAACAATTAGTATGTTCAAAAAAAGTTCTTTGCACAATTTAATCTGCAACATTGTCTTTATTAGTTGATGATTCCTTACACTTTTTAGTTTTATTTTACAAATGCAAAGTTAATTTTAAAGGACAACCGTTTTAAACATGATAAAAGAGACAAAGCACAAACACATACTCAACTTCAAAGCACATTTAAATACTTCCATGCTCTCTCTTTAATGAAGCTGATACCTAGGCTGTTGAAAGGCAGATTGAATATTTATTCAGCTCAGGTTTACAAGGAATGTCCTCAAGAAGAAAGCCTCGGTTCAAAATAATGGTGACTGCTGACTTCTCATGTGATGTCCTTCTGTCGGGGAGGCCTGTGGATGTTCCTGATGACACATTTGACCATCCACTCAATGCCGTCATTCACTCCATCCCTGCATGAGGGCAAGTGTCAAGTTAGCTATGTAGCAGGATTTCAAAGTTACTGTTAACAGTTCTATTAAAGAGAGGCTTGTAGTTGTACAGTGATGTGACAAGTCAGTGTCATGTTCAAAGCCAGCAGTAACAAGACTGTGTGGTCTTACCCTGTAAGGGCAGCACAAGGTTGGACTAAGCAGTCTCTCTTGCCAATCTTCGGGGCAGAGTCACTGAAGGCTGTTTTTATGTCAGGCACTGACAAACAGTTCTGTGAACAGAGGAGAGACAAGACTTAACTGAGGGCTAAAATTATCAAAACATATCTTTTATGATATTGATTTACTACTGTTTACTGCATGTCTGTCAATTTTTTGTAATGTATACAGCAGAATGAAAAAATATATTTCATTTTTAGCTTCTCAAATATCAATAAAAATAAATAAAGTCTTTTGGGCTAATAGGCAATGTTCCCTCTAATTGTTCATGTGTTTGGGCATACACAAAAACTCCCTGAGTACACTGTGGACCACCATAAGCAACATCAGACAGGCAGTTTTTTCCTCACACTTGATGAGGGTGTAGGTCAGAGGATGTCGCACCTGTACTATTTGTTAAAGCCCTATGAGGCAAATTGCAATTTGTGAATATGGGCTATATTTGATTAATTGATGGATTGATTGTCCAAAACCAATGCTCATAGCAAGTTACCTGGCTTATTAAAAGACTCAATTTACAGCAGTCATTTGCGTTGAATGTCTGAACAACGACATGGAGTTATTTACATTAATAGCCCCATGCCTGTCGAGACTCATGTATGTTGTGAATAATTTTAAGATATTTATGTAAAATTTTCATGTGTGATTTATATATATACATAAATAGATTGTGTCCTGTCATCTTTAAACTGAATTTGATTTTTGTAAATGAAAAAGATCATAGAGTACTGGAACATCCTGCTTGTTGGCCAGAACGAGGAGAGGAACACCTTCTAATGCCTCACTGTTGATCATTTTTTCTGAAGGAAAGAAGAAATCAATTCATCAACGATTAGCAAAAAGACGAAAAATACTGTTGTTACAGAAAACATGTAATGTTAATGCTCCCTGTTATGTTACAGGCATTTTTCATAACATACAATCTTGCACTTCATATAATTATATGATTTGATTTATTATAATGTACACTGAAAACAAAATCTGCTCTATCAAACTGTGTCAAATTTTAAACAGACAAGCCTGACAAACATAAAATCATCACTTTAGAAGAAGTAAACCACAGAGGAAATGGGCTTTTATAAAACAGAACAGCCAAGGTCTGACAAATGTTGTTTTAGAGACAAGTACACACGATAAAGTAACCTGGATGTAAGCATTGCTCACCAAATGCCTCCTTTGATTCTGAGAGACGCTCTTCATCATTCGAATCTATTACGTAGATAACTCCATGGGACTCAGCATAGTACTATAAATAAACATGAGGAAGACAAACAGGACATGTTAAGAGCAGGATCCTGTTCACCACTGACTGATAACTTCTGAATTTTGAAAAATAATTTAAGGCATCAAGAGTGAGTGTCTCCTGGTTCTCAACTCCATGTATCCCCCCTCACATGAACAATCTACAGTCTGCTAACATGATCAACATTCTCCATTTGACATATACTACAGTTTGACCCCAAAAACGTTTAACTGGAAATAATTACCTTTGCAGGAAGTGTACAGCAATTTTTAGAGCACGCACCAGGGTCCTTTTTCAGAAAGGAGGGTTAACAAACTCTGAGTCAAAATCTAAACTCTGGGTTGACTAACTCTGAACTGTCCAACTCAGAGTTTTCGGTTTCAGAACAGGGGATAAGAGTTAGTTCAATCAACTCAGAGTTGATTTGACTCTGAGTTAAGCTTGCGCACGCGGAGACATAAAGCCCGCATGAATGGAACAAAGATAACGCGATTCACCATGTCAACACGTGAAAACAAACCCCGCACTTCATATTTCTTCCAGGTGGAGTTGGACGTTCCTATGCATTGCTACACCGAATATGAACACATATTCAAAAAAAAAAAAAGAGCAACACAGTTGCTGCTGCACAGGATCATGAGGTGGTATGGCAGAAGATTGAATTAATTTAAAAAATGATCGCGAGTGTTTAACATGTTCAACATTTATATTCTATTTGTGTGTTTGTGAACACAGGTGCTGTCCAACAGGTACAAAACGTACTTAGCAGCAACAGAAGATGAAATATAAAAATATAGTACAAACAGGTAGGCTGAGTTTGTTTTGCCTGTCCTGAACAGCAGTGAGTGGCTGCATTCAACATGTCAGTGTTTCAGCTGTTCCCACACTGTCACGATTTAACGCTGTCACTAATTGCTATTGTCTGTTTGAATCTGAAAATCGGTTTTGATTTAAAAGATGTGAGTGCATCGCTACACAGACTAATGAATGGTCCGATTGAAAAGTTATGAATCTTGGTTTAATGCTGCTGATGCAGCTGCTTAAAGCTGCATCTCCCTCTTTGACCCCCGCCCCAAACCCCCACCATAACCCCGACACCCCACCAGACGCGCGTGCGTTGTCTGCGCTGTGCCGCAGCAAAGAAAATGATACGTTTCAACTCTAATCAATGTTTGTGCTTCAGTTTGTGCTGCCATTTGCAGTGCGATAAAAAGAATGTGCTGATGTGAGGGCTGAGAATGTTGTTGAGATAAATGATTGACAGGGCTGAAAACGGTAACGTTCATATAAATATTCATGTGGAAATGATAAAACGTGTAGTCGGGGTCTGATGATCCTCTCCCGATGGAGATTCCTGAGCTGTATTTGTGCTTTGATGTCAATCATGTCTTCCAAAAACATGGAAGACATGGGTACACATAGGCTCAGATAAAGAGGACAAACTCAGGGATAGTTGGAGAAAACCTGCCAGCGAGCAAGTTAGGTTCGCAGAGTATGTTGCCATTGAAACTGACTCAGAGTCGAGCTGAACTGGCTTCGTGAAACCGAAAACCCAGAGTTTCCTCTAACTCTGAGTCAAATAACTCTGAGTTTTCACTAAACCTGCTTCCTGAAACAGGGCCCAGGGTCTAATTAGGTTTGATTTTGTATTTTTTGTATGTATCAATATAAGGCTGCTAAACAACTCCATGTAGGATACTGTTGGTTTTTTATTTTTAACTCACTTTATCCCACAAAGATTGAAGCTCCTCCTGGCCCCCCAGATCCCAAAACATGAGACGAGCCTTGTCCACATCAATCGTACCAACTGTGAAGGAAACAATACAAAGATTCATCAAACATTAAATGGTGCCATCAAGGGATGGCTGCAGCTACCCTCATACAATCATTTGGCATGGGAGTGGCCACATACTGTGTATGTGATGTTTTACAATGGTTAAGATGAATATTTAATTAAAAATGGACAAACGCATGTATGACACAGCAGGCACAGTGCCTTGATTTCAGGTTTGGATGGGTAGTACTCAATGGGCAACTAATTGCTGTACTTTAATTGGTTACAGAAAGGACTGAATGATGTGCTATAGAAGGTGGTTGATTATGACACATGTTCCAATTTTCTCTCACACAGGTATATTGCTTGAATCTAATAAGAACATCCTATCTATTAGGCTTAATATTTGCTGGAAAATGTGTATACAAATATATCCACTTCTTCCATTTAAGGATTATGGAGGCCACTGTGCTCTTAGGAACCTTGAGTGCTGCAGAAATTCTTTTGTAACCTTGGCCAGATCTGTGCCTTGCTACAATTCTGTCTCCGAGCTTCTTGGGCAGTTCCTTCGACCTCATGATTCTCATTTGCTCTGACATGCACAGTGAGCTGTAAGGTCTTATATAGACAGGTGTGTGCCTTTCCTAATCAAGTCCAATTAGTTTAATTAAACACAGTTGGACTCCAATGAAGGAGTAGAACCATCTCAAGGAGGATCAGAAGAAATGGACAGTAAAAGATAGCGAATGGGTAATTGATGCTGGTGGAAAGGTAAATCACTGTGGTGAGTCCGGTTAGAACTCAAAAAAGGACTCAGTTGCTATAGTAGGCCGATTTATTGACTTAAAACACTACAAACAAACTTTCTTCAATTTCTCTCCTTCCTGACTCCTCTGCTTGCGGGCGAGTCGGTCGGGTCTAAGCTTCGCCCTTTAAAGGGCCAGCGTCTCTGTCCGGTGTACAGCCTTTTCCACAGCTGCCCCCGGATTCACCTGTGAATACGAATAACTGAAAAAAAAAAGGCTGGGTTAAATTGTTGGTCAACTTTAGGTAAGGCAGGGAGGCTGACGAGCTTTGCCACAGGCCGGAGCGAGGTTCATCCTTTCACGGTGACATCTGCTGACCTGATGCGGCCATCTTGCCCAGGAAAAACTTGAGTGACTGTACCCAGAGGCCACAGCGCCTGGGGTAGTTGGTCATCTACAATCATCACCACGTCCCCTGTCTGTAGATTCGCTGATTCAGTCCGCCACTTCTGGCGAGCTTGGAGTCCTGGGAGGTAGTATTTCAGGAAGTGTTTCCAGAAGTGGTCAGCCAGGATTTGACTGTGCCTCCATCTTCTTCGCCCTAGAATCTCTGGATCTTCATAGACGACTTGTGGCAGCGAGGCGTCCCGCCGCCCCATGAGGAGGCAGTTGGGGGTAACAGGGTCCGGGTCTGCTACTTCAGATGAGGTGTAGCCGAGGGGCTTTGAGTTGAGTATCCCTTCAACTTCAATCAAGACTGTACGTAACACCTTTTCTGTGACTGACTGGGCTCCGAGGGTGACTTGGAGTGCCGTCTTAAGGGAACGGATCTCACGTTCCCAGCAACCACCAAAATGAGGGGCCCTAGGAGGGTTGAAGACAAATTTGATCTGTTGGCTGGCTAACTGCTCTCTAATGTTAGGGTGAAGAGCCTGAAATGCTTCATATAACTCATGTTCTCCTCCTCGGAAGTTTGTCCCCCGGTCACAGAGAATCTCCTTAGGCTTTCCTCTTCTGGACACGAAGCGTCTTAGGGCCATGAGGAAGGCGTCTGTGTCCATACAGGGAAGCATATCCAGGTGGACAGTTCTGGTGGTTAGGCATTTGAACAGTATGCCCCACCTTTTCTCATTCCTGCGCCCGATCTTAATGGTGTATGGCCCAAAACAGTCCACACCTGTGGAGTAAAATGCAGGCTTAAACAGGCGTAGTCTGGCTGGGGGGAGATCGGCCATCCTGGGAGGATGTGGGTGACCTTTCCACTTCTTACATTCCACACAGGCTCTCTGGTAGCGACGCACTGCCTCACGTCCGCGCAGCACCCAGTACCTCCTCCGGATCTCTGCAAACACTCTCTCTGGTCCTGGATGCTGGAGTCTGCCATCATAATCTTGAATGATGAGTCGGGTTAGTGGGTGACGGGAGTCCAGGACGATGGGGTGAACTTCTTCTACAGCCAGATCAGGATAACAGCAAAGACGGCCTCCTACTCTGATGAGCCCTGTGGCCTCATCAAACTCAGGTGCAAGTAGAAGAATACGGCTGGACTTAGATACTGGTTTGCTTACCTTTAACTGGGCTACCTCCTCCGGGAATGACTGTCTCTGGGCTTGTCTCAGGGCTTCAAATTCAGCAGCAGCATAGGAGTCAGCACTTAAGGGGTCACCGGGGTCAGCCACTCCGTGGAGCTGATGTGCAGTGGCCTCCAGGTAGCTAGTCAGGGTCTGGTACTGGAGCGGGTCTGGAACACTAGAGGCAGACATTGTTAGCAGAAGTTTTAGCTCACCTTCCATTTCACTCTGGGGGGAAGGGGGTGCTTCAGGCCAGTCATTTGGGGCTAGTTTCAGGTATGAAGGCCCATCTGTCCATCTGTGGCCTCGAGTGTGAGGCCACGAGTGATGTCGTCTGCCGGGTTGTCCTGTGAGGGCACATACCTGCAGGTGGCTGCATCTGTCAGCTCTTGTATTTCTGCAACACGAGTGCCTACGAATACCTTATAGCGGCAGGAATCTGATCTCAACCAGGTTAGGACGGTGGCTGAGTCAGACCATAAGGTGCAGCTGCGTATGTGGAGAGTCATCTCAGTACTGATTACTCTGTAGAGCTGGGCACCTGTTTTGGCAGCACACAGCTCTAAGCGGGGGACAGACTGCTGCTTCTTGGGGGCGACTCGTGAGTGGGCTGGCTCCTGGACGTCAGGCTGACCTTGACTGAGCCACAAATCACAGCTGGATGACCTGAGGTCTTGAGGGAGGTGATTCACAACACTGGGATAATTACTGGCCCACTGCCTCAGCTCAAATCCCCCGTCGGCCAGTAGATGACGTAGTTTGTCCACAAGAGCCTTGGCAGTGTCTGGAGAGGGGAGATTCTGTAAACAATCGTCCACATAAAAGCTTGTGTTGATGGCAACACAGACATCTTCTCCTGCCTGACATGGTCAGCGACATGTTGTTGCAGTGCAAAGATTGCACAGCAGGGGCTGCACGTGGTGCCAAAAGGGAAGAACCTGCCACTCATAAACATCTGGCGGACTGTCTCTCTTCATGTCTCGCCATAAGAACCGCAGCAGTGGCCTGTCTGCAGGCAAGAGCCTCACCTGATGGAACACGCTGCGGATATCACTGCTGAAGCAGATGGCATGCTCCCGGAAGCGTAGAAGCATGGCGAGCAAGGCAGGGCCAAGAGTGGCACCTGGTAACAGAAGCTGGTTGAGATTGTGGCCTTGGTGCTGGAATGAGCAGTTATACACCACACGATTCTTAGCATTATGTCAGACCATATGGTGGGGTATATACCAGGCCTCCTCGCTGCTCTCCACTTGGTGGGGTATCAACTTCACATCATAACTGGCCTCCACAAGCTTCTCAATCTCTTTCTGATAAGCTGCAGCTTGTTCTGGAACTTTAGCTAAGCGCTTCTCTGTACCTCTCAGGTGTAGCAGCACTGCTTCTGGCGTGGCTCTGAGGAGGGGCATGTCTTTAACCCGAAGGAGGGGTGTAGCATAGCGCTCTGTGCCATCAACATTGACTCTCATTGTCTGTTCTTGTAGGAGCTGTACTGCCTCTTGATCTTGCCGTGACCTTACTGCTAACGTCTCACTGCGGTAGGGAAGCACATCCATCTGCCACAACCTTTCTACACAGGAGAACAGCTCTGAGGGAGGGGCTACAGAGGTTAAAAGGCAGTGACTTACATTAGGACCGGACTTGACGGCTTGTGCTGGTCCCTGCAGTGTCCATCCTAGGAGTGTCTTCACAGCTGCTGGTCCACCGGGGGTCCCAGTCTAACTGGCTCTATGGGTGTAATGAGGTGCGTATAATCTGCACCAATCAGCAGCATAGGACAGACTCTGTTGCGAGGTGGAAGGGGCAAACCTGATAAGTGCTTATACTTCTGCTGGAGAGTGGCAACTGGGTGGGAATGCTCTGCTAAATTCAGCTGCTCGGCTGTGAAAGCGTTCTGTATCCCGTAGGTCTGGTCTGGGTTGGCAACAGGAGAGATAGAAAAGGACACAGCCGCCCCATGAAGCATCTCAGTCTCTTGCCTGACAGTTTGGAGAGCCAACACCTCTTTCCTGCCTCTGAGCCCCAACTGTTTAGCAGCAGACTGGAGAAGTATTGTGCGCTCAGATCCGTCATCCAGGACAGCGTAGGTCTCCAAGCACTTATCTCCGTTCCTCAGCAACACCTTACTTATCTTCAGCAGCAATTTACAGTTGTACACTGGGCGGTTCGCATACAAGACTTTGTTAGTAAGGCAGCTCTCTGCAGGATTTATGGCTGAAGCAGGATCTTCCTCTTCTCCCCTCTCATTCACCTCATGCAACACTAACAGGCGTCTCTTACTACATGTCTTACAGACATGAGTCTGAGTGTGCACTTTGCAGCCTGGTGATTGCGGCCACAGCGCCAGCATTTATTGTTCACTTTAATCCAGGTCACCTTCTGCTCTTTACTCAGCTCCTTAAAGTTGACACAGCTGTTTAGAAAGTGCTTGTCATTGTCGCAATAAGGACAATAGGCTTTCACCTTCTCCACTTTCTTGGTCTGGTTGGCTGTGGGGTCAGATACAGGAGCTGTCACCGTATGCGGGGATGAACTCTTCTCTGTGCCCAGTAGTATAGTAACAGACTTACTGGAGGGTTTAGGTGCGCGCTTGGCATCAGGCTTCTTATTAAATGTCTCCTCTCTCTTTAGGGGCTTAATGCTGTTCTCCTGCACTTCCAGCTCGTATTCCAACCAATCAGCAAAGTCCATGAGTGTGGGGATGGTGACTCTGAGAGGGTGGATGAATCTCCTAAAGCTGGTAGTGAGGTTGTGGGGGAGTTTACTCAACAGCCGTGACACATGTGAGCCACAGGTCAGCTCTGCCTGTCCTCTCTGCCCCAGCTGCTCCATCATGCCCACGAGTGAGCGCACATTGAGAGCAAACAAACGGAAACTCTTCACGTCACCACTGCGGTTATAGGGACCATCCATAAGTTCTGCAATCTTCTGCACAGCCAGCTTATGGGGCTGACGGCTGGGACTGGATTTGTAATGCAGCCATCAGGCTCTGGAACTGGTTTCGGAGCTCAGCGTTCTTTCGGTGCATCTGTTCAAGGGCAGCGCTAAACTCTGGGACTTGGTTAGGCTGCTGCACCTCGGTGGTTTGCGCTGCATGGCTGGGCTCTGACTCCTCTGTCTCCTCAGAGAGCTGGCTGAGAGGTGGTGATAGAGCTCTGGTCAATGGACGCTCGGATTGCAGGATCCTGAACTGCCTCTGGACCACTGAGATCATAGTCTGCTAGGTGAGGGGGCACCGCAGTGTGCCTCTTGGATCGGACATCACATGGTTCTGACTCTGGGTTCTGCATCTTAAACAGCAATTTCCGTGTTCCGGCTTGAAGGACCATTAAAAGATAGCGAATGGGTAATTGATGCTGGTGGAAAGGTAAATCACTGTGGTGAGTCCGGTTAGAACTCAAAAAACAACTCAGTTGCTATAGTATGCCGATTTATTGACTTAAAACACTACAAACAAACTTTCTCCTGTTTCTCTCCTTCCTGACTCTTCTGCTTGCGGGCGAGTCGGTCGGGTCTAAGCTTCGCCCTTTAAAGGGCCACCGTCTCCGTCCGGAGCACAGCCTTTTCCACAGACAGCATGTGAGTTAAATATGAGTGTCACAGCAAAGGGTCTGAATACTTATTACCATGTGATAGTTCAGTTTTTTTTTTTTTTAATAAATTTGCAAAAATGTCTGCATTTCTGTTTTTTTCTGTCAAGATGGGGTGCTGAGTGTACATTAATGAGAAATAAATTTTTTTGATTTTAGCAAATGGCTGCAATGAAACAAAGAGTGAAAAATTGAAAGGGATCTGAATACTTTCCGTACCCACTGTATCTTAGAACACTGACATTTCGATTCTATTTCAGTGAACAACTTATTTGGGCGACCTGTCTGATCACTACTTATTTATGACCACCACCAAGCATTATGTCTAACAAGTTTAACAAAATCCTGCTAGACATAATCAAGTCACTATTATCTGGTTATTTGCCATAGTTATTTAAAGTAGCTGTAATTAAACCACTCTGAAACTGAGTCTGCAGCCAGAGGTTTTAAATAATCACAGACTAATATCTAACCTCCCCTTTCTCTCTAAAATCCTTGAGAGAGATGTCACCTATCAGCTACATGACTTTCTTCAGACCAATAGTTTAAATGAGGTCTTTCAGTCAAGGGTCAAAGTTAATCAGAGTACAGGCAGCTGTGGCAAAAGTCTCTAATTACCCACTCACTGACATATTTCCACGTGTATGTATATACCAATGAAACCAAATGAAACTAATCAGTTAATTAAAATCCAAGCATGTCTTAAAGACATTAAATCATAAAGGTGAGCCAACATTTACTACTACTATTAAATGCCATTGTCCTTAGCAGCGAAGCTGCCAGGAAACTGGGAGCTAACTTTGATCATGATTTATTGTTTGATTCTCACATGAAACACATTTCAAGTGCTGGTCAAGGTCTGTGTTGATCAACTCTTAGTTATGCTGCCATAGGCTAAGGCTGTCATCATTCAGAGCTTATTCTTCTCTTTCTGTGTCTCCTTTGTGTCTTCAATACATTCATGTCTCATCAATGCACATCATAGACTCAACTTATTCCCTGCAGAACCACATGTGACCACTCATGGTGTATTCAGAGGATGTTACACCCTGTACAGTTTGTTAATGCTCTCTGAGGCGAACTTTGATTTGCGTATATGGGCTAAACAAATAAAATTCACTTACTGTTCAAACCAACTGTAGTTGTGATCTTTGATAAGTTCATTCCTTTGTAGTTATTACTGAACTTTGTTTTGGTTTGTTCCAGAAAGGTCTGCAGAGAGAGACAACAGTTACACTCGAGGATATGTCACACAGGGCATTTGTATATCATGGGACATGGACTGTAGTATTCTAAGTCATAATATTAATATACATCTTATATATGATGCAATGCTGTATGATACTCAGATGAAGCCATTAATTGCATGAGCTCCACATACAAAAGTAATTACAAAATTGAAACACTTCTTGCATGTGCTACCTTACTAACAAATGCAAATGAATAATCGAAGACAAATTTATCAGACTTTAAAAGCCTTTACTATATATATACCTGTATATATATATATATATATATATATATATATATACGCACGTACGCACGCGCGCACACACACAAATATATAAATATATACACACACATATATGGCCCACATAATAATAAAAAAATTATAATCCTGGAACTACCCTTTCAACTGTATTGTAATGTTATCAGTGGGTGAATCTGACTGACGGGTTAAGACAAATTCCTGAACGGATGTTGTGATGTATCTCACCGTTTTTCCGGCGTTGTCCAATCCCAGAATCAAAACGCAATATTCGTCCTTCTGAAATATGTATTTATACAATCCAGATAATAAAGTATACATCTTGAAGAATGTCAACAACACCTCTTCGTCTTGCTGATCAGGGCTGGTTAGCTTGATAGTTTAGCCTAGCCTAGCCAGAAGAAGCGAAACAGGGGGAACAGTCACTGTAGCTTCATTATATTTGAGTAAAACAATCACGTCTCAAACACAGACGACTAACGGCCGCAGATACACAACATAAATCAGTACATAATGTTTACAACTTTGTTCGTACTTCCAACATAACCTTTATGCTACGTGGAATCGAATTCGGAAATAGAGCAGTATGAATTGTGGGAAATGAAGTATACAGTCAGTCATACCGATTCTGTTAAACTTCTACACGCTCACAAACCAAAATACATTATTATTTCAGTTATATTATTTTCAGTTCGCAAAACCGTCCACCTCGAGTTTGTGCTTCCACAAATGAAAGAAAATGTTGATGATATGTCCCACCATTCTTCTTCTTCTTCTTCTTCTTCTTCTTCTTCTTTAGGTTTTAATGGCGGTTGGCAACCAACTTAAAAGGAGCATTACCGCCACCTATTGGGTTGGAGTGTGGAACAGGTCGATATTGGGAACAACAGCAAAAAAAAAAAAAACAACAACAAAAAAAAAACAACAAAAAAAACCTAAACCCTCTGGGCTTACCCAGTCTCTTTGGGTGGTATGGTTAGTATTGCCTAAGATGTCAGACAGGTTTAAATTATTGCGTTTGACTATTTTCAGCAACTGAAAAAGGTTATTCCTTTCTCTGTCATACTGTTTGCAGTGGAGCAATACATGGTCTATTGTTTCTGGTTTGCCACAGTGATCACAGTTACCGGTTTGGTGCTTGCCTATTATTTTTAATGTAGCATTAAGTCCTGTGTGACCAATTCTTAGACAGGTTATCATGATTTCCTGTTTTCTGTTCCTGCCTTCCGTTCTTCCTTTGCCCACCTGTTTTTGTATGTTGTAAAGATGCTGGCCTTTTTCATTATCATCCCAGTATTCCTGCCATACTGATCTAAAATGACTCTTTACATATATCTTAGCCTCAGCCTTACTTACAGGGATTAATATATCTATATTGTTATGTTGAACCGTCTTTTTAGCTAATTTATCCACTTGCTCATTTCCCTCCACACCAACATGTGCCGGTACCCACAGAAAGTGAGTTGTTATTCCTATCTGGTCTAGTTGGAATAATGCAATATATATTTTATTAATGAGGTCACCCCCTGAATGATCTTCCCGACTGTATGCTCTGGAGAACTGAATCGCTATCTGAGATGATGACAGTTTTATGTACTTTGTTTTCTTTTATCCACTCTATGGCCAACCAAATTGCTACTAATTCTGTAGTGTATACTGATAATTTACCATTAATTCTCTTCTGAATACTTACATTTTTTGCTGGAATATGTACTGCTGAGCTGGCGTATTCTCTTTTTGTATCTTTTGAACCATCTGTGAATATGAATGTATGACATGAAAAATGTGATTCTAAATAATTCTGCACTATGGTCGATTTTGATTTCTTTTTGATTTGCCCTTTTAGGTTAACCGAGTATGTTAACATTCGTTGGATTCTTCTAATCCCCAGTGGCATTTCACCCATTTCCACCTGCAGAGCTGGTATTGGGGATGTTTTAAAAGATCCACTACAAATTCTCAGAGCCTGAGCTTGCAATACATCCAAGACCTTCAGATTAGACTCTGCTGAAGACATATAAGCTACACAACCATAGTCAAAAACAGACCTCATAAGTGCCCAGTACATGCTTTGTAAGGCTGCTCTGCTAGTTCCCCATGTCTGTCCTGATAAACAACAGAGGATGTTAATTACCTTTTTGCACTTGTTAATTACCTTGTTCACATGTATTTTCCATGTAAGCTTTTCATCAAACCATATTCCAAGAAATCGAACAGCCTTGACCTGCTCCAGAGGATGTTCATAAAGTTATGGGAGTGATTCTGCGCTTTCTTGAAAAGCAAATTGTTTAAGTTTTTGACACTGATATTCTAAAACTCCATTCATTCGCCCACTTTTCCACTTTAGTAATTGCTGCTTGCATTTTCGAAGCCACTCTGATAAGAAGAGAAGAGTCCTTTATTCTCTAGATGGTAAGTCAGTCTCTCTGTTATTATTCGTTCCATGATTTTACCCAGTTGTGATGTCAATGCAATTGGCCTATAACTGCAGGGGTCAGAGGGTTCTTTTCCCGGCATAAGGATAGGAACGATTACTGAATGTTTCCATGCTGGTGGAAGTTGCCCAGAATCCCATACATTATTAAATAACTTAAGCACTATTTTTAGTGTGTTCACATAAAATGTAGAATAACCAAATTACGCTTTCTTGTTTTGATTGTTTTCCTTACTACTGCCTGAGCTCTTTTATATTCTATCAAAGCCTGTTGCGAATGGTATTTCTTAAGATTCCTAAATGTTTTATTTCTTGCTTTGACTACTTTAGTACAATTCTCATTCCACCATGGAATATTTTTACGACTCCTATTTCCTTTAGCTTTGGGTATAGACCCTGTGTAGACCCTGTGTTGTGAATAAACCTACGGTATCGCCACGATCCCGAATGCATCTGTGTCCGTGTATATCTCCTTACCGGCTGCCGCTGCACCCCCCGCCAGCCGTCCATTTCACATAAGTAAACACAAGGAAGAGTAGCCTAGCTGTGCTGTGGAGGTGTTGGAGAGCCCGCAGGCGCGCTGAGAGACAGAGAGAGCGCTCACCAACTAGTTCCCGTGCGAAGTCTGTACATATTTACGGGGCAAACCGCTTAAGCCCAAACAAGGAAGTTCACAGGACGTATCTCGCGACCGTCGTAACACGAGGATCCCCTGTATTTCTTTAATTCTTGACCATTCGCTATCAGGCTCCTAGCGTTCCATTGTAAAATTATTAATATCATTAAGCTAATCATATCCTGTTGCATCTTGAGAAGACTGGCTATCTGTATTTAGATTATCCCTGACCATTTCCCAGAGTAATCCTCTGATTCCTAAATATTTTTCCGCTGATTTTATAATTATTTTAATTCTTTCCGTACGACTCTGTGTTTGAACTGAACAGTTAATGATATCTGCCATAAAGAGGATAAAGTCGCTCTTATTAGCGGTCCTGCTGTACAAAAGTACAGCAGGAAGCTATTACTATTCTGTATACTTATTTTACTTATTATTCAATGTTTTCTTCCGCCAAACTTTGAGAGGACGTCTACAGAACCTATATCAAAACGACCGGAATTATCGGGAATCGTGAGCTATGACTTTTGGTAGAGATGCGCGCGACGGTTTTCCCGTAAATCACGAAAAACGCGTGGGCGAGCGAGGTAGAAATGAATGGGGACGAGGCCGAAAAAAGGCTTAAGTTTGAGGCCTTGTAGCGTCGCGATGCCTCCACCTAGAAATGTGGTTCAATCTGTCAAACGGAGCCGTCGTCTCCACGTGTGTGAAAGAATTGTTGTGATATGTTAAATGGTTTTTAAACAATCTTTGTTTAAAAAAAAGTGTTTTTTTCCCGCCTTTTTGCCGTTTTCAATGTGTGTGTATGGCGCAGGATCCAGGGGGGGCTCCCAGATAGAGTGGAGAGAGGCTAGAGGAAAAAGAAAGAAATTTCACGAACAAATCGCCGTAACTCGGACCACATTTGCTCCACATAGACAAAAAATACATCAAAACGGAGGAAATCTTGTCAGGATTCTTACAATGTAACTTTGGAAGCGGTGACACTTATCGTTTAGGCTCAGCGAGGCCTGGAGCGACAGGCACTCCACTGATTCTCCCCATAGGCTCCAATGTTAAATGAGCTCAGCAGATTCTGAGAAATCTCACATTCACACATTTTTTTCTCTCGCTCCTGTGGCCACATTTTTAAAGATATTCACACCAAATTACGGGACGCTCACGGTGTGCTCGGTTTATCGATAGCACCTACGGTTTAGCAGTTATAAGGCGTAGATCGGGGACAGCGATCAGGCCATTTTTCTGAGAACTCAGCTGCTGTTTGCCTCTCTCTGCTGTTTGCCCCTTTTCGTCTCCATGACGACCGCTGCTGCCCAGCAGCTTATTCTCCACACTGTGGCTTCTGTACTGTGTCTGTTTGCACTGATGGGACACAAACTCACGCGGATGCACAGACACAGGCACATGTGCGCATGTGCATGTGTGTCTGCACTCACATTCACACACACGGCCAAATGCATGCGCGCGTATGCGCGCGCGCACACACACACAAACACACACTGTGATTTATATACTGTGGCTATATAAGGACATGGACAAAAATATATGGACAGAGGTGATTCTTCCCTGTCTTTTTGGACAGTTGACTATAACTGACTGCAGTTGATGAAGCTTGGCAGAAGATGCGTTTATGGTCCAGGTACAACATTAGACATCTGCTGATCTCCTGCGTCCACTTGGAATTCTCTCTCTCCCTCTCTGTCTCTCACTCCCTGCCTCTCTCTCTCTCTCTTGCCCCCCGTCTCTCTCTCTGCCTCTCACTATCTCTCCCCCCTCTCTTTCTCTGTCTTCTCTCCCCATCTCTCTGTCCACATGAGTGTGTTTTGATTCATGTGTGGCAGTGGCGTGTGTGTGGTGTGCGAATCGGGCAGCAGCAGCAGGACCGCTCAAAATTTCTAAGAGAAATTTTCTAGTTGATAATTAATCCTTCCCTTTCACATTTATCACAATCTTTACAATTATTAGTGGGCTTGTCATTGTTGTCTTCATTGCGTTTATATTTTGTTTTGGTACTGGTGAAATTCTGGGGACTTTCTTTACTGCTTCCGAATAGCTTATGCCTTGGGTGATTTTAACTCTTTGGACCTCGGTAGCTCGCTTGCTAAACGCACAACCCGGATACGCCGCACTATGCTCGCCTCCGCAATTACAGCATAGTTTGTAGTCTTAATCACAGTTCCCATATTCATGTTCTCCTCCACACTTACTACATCTTGTTTTGGCTTTACAAATAGCTGCTACGTGCCCAAATCTTTGACATTTGTAGCAACGAAGCGGCGGTGGGATGTACAGCTTGACTTCGTAACTCATGAATCCCACGAACACCTTATTCGGCAATTCCTTCTCTCCAAACACAATCATTACAGAAAGACTATCACAAACTTTGCCGTTCCTTTTAGTCTTGACATTTAATTTCATTTACTTTAACATTTTTAATACCTCCCTTCAAAGCCTCTACCGTCATGTCAGTTGGTATACCTGTAATTACACCTCTGGTTAGCTTGTTATCATTAGCTTTTGAACATTGCACAGTCTTTTCATTGATCTTCCGTACTGTCAGTGCTCTCTCGTACTGTTCAGCATTACAACAGAAAAACAGCAACAGTCCACATCGTAATACCTTTGCGCTTCTTATTTCTCCCATTTCCTTATTTAGACCCTTCGTAATTTGGATTGGGTTCCACTCTTTAAATGTAACACCCACCTGCATCAGTTTGATAAATATCTTATAATCATCCCTCTCACCTATTTCTGATTCTGACCTCATACTCAGGCTTTTTCCTCTTTTTCTTTTTAACCTTCTTGCCACATTCCTGATTGCTAAAAGGACATCATATGTGAGATCTTGTCGACTCCTGGATGAACCTGTCCCAACACTCCTGACAGCTGACACAGAGTCACTGCACACCAATACTTTCCTGTTCTTTATCTGAGCTGCCCACTGCACTGCCATTAACTCACTGCTTTTACTGGATGGTCGTCTCTTTGCCCCTTCAGGTTTATCAAGTAATTTGCCTGTAGCTCCTTCCGTCGGAGAGTAAGTGGCATTTCTCCTGTTTCAACCTGAAGAGCACAAATGGGAGATGATCGCACAGCTCCTGTACATATTCTCAGTGCCTTAGCTTGGATTAAGTCTAACCAGGACAAAACTGACTTGGAGGCAGACTACCATATTCCATTCTCGATCTTATCTGGTATACATAGAGTTATTGTATGTGCTCCCCATTCTGTTCCTGCAAGACACCTCATTATATTCATCACTTATTTACACCTGTTAACCACTTTTCCTAAATGGTGCCTCCATGTAAGCCTAGAGTCAAAAACAACTCCCAGGAATTTAAAGTTTCCCACTCTCTCCAGTTCCTTACCATACAAAGACAGTTTTAGGTTCTCTCCAATCTTCTTTTTTGTAAAAAAAAACATGGTTTTTACATTTTACATTTTTCCCCCTTTTCCATATACTTCCATCATCCACAAATAATGATTTTCCAAACCCTGGTCTAACTTCTGAGAAAATGTCATTAATCATAATATTAAACAGTATTGGACTTATTACACTCCCTTGAGGGGTACCATTTTCCACTAGACACGTCCTTGATATTTCTGACCCTATTCTGACTTGTATACTTTTCCAATTTAAAAAATCCATTATCCAGTTAAACATATTACCTCTTATCCCCATCATATGCAGTTTGATTAAATTCCATCTACCCACAGCATGTCATATGCTTTTTCTACATCTAAAAATACTGCAACCGTAGTCTCTTTGTTTATCTGAGCTTTCCTTATATCATCTTCCAAGCATAGTATTGAGTCTGTAGTGCTTCTCCCTTTTCTAAACCCATTCTGGTAGTTGGCCATTGTAGTGTAAAAATCCCTACCTTAATCTTATGTATCATAAAATCTTACATTTACATAGATAGTTGACTATTAACTGTCAGATTTGAATAAATCAGAGTGAACAGTAGGCCAAATACACACACACACACACACACATACACACTCGGCTCAGGGTGCCAGGAACACACACACACGGCTCAAGGTCACAGCTGATAGAACAACCAGAGCTCTACACATTCCTTATCAAGTATATCTAATCTCTAACTTGGTTTTACATTTTTACAGAGAATAATGTTTCATGTTTTAATGTTTAGAGCTTGTGTATATGAGAGCCCATGTGAAAAGTAGGCCAAGGGGTTAAAGGAGGGCAAACTCCTGGATTTGTGACTATCCCTGTGAGTTTGTGGCAATTCCCAAATTCTTGACTATCCCTGTGAATCTGTGACTATTCCTGAATTCATGACAATCCCCAAAAATTCCTGACAATGCCGGACACCCTGGCCGAAGATTGGCTGATTACCCCACGTGCCACCGTGGGTAGGGGATCTCAACAATATATACAGGGGTGTTTGAGTAACAGAAAATCAGTTGGTTCCAGAACAACTCAGAGCTTATTGTGCTTTTACACTGTAATTGTCAATAAACCCTTATGGCACTTTGATTCAGAGAGCATCCAGTGATTTTTTAATTGTTCATTTTTGAGTCTAAATACATTTCTTGAAGACTTGATAGAGGATTGGACTATGAAGGTCTGGACAAATTACGCAGTACGTACAACATAGGGCATGAGTCTTCCATTAATCATTCTCTCCATTAGCTTACCAACATGGGGTGTTAAAGCTATTGGTCTGTAGTTTACTGGATTACTGTCATCCTTCCCTGGTTTCTTTATGGGTACAATAACTGCCTCCTTCCACACTGAAGGGAATTTGCCCTCCTCCCATACTTTATTTTACAATTATAAAAGACTCTGGAGACCCTCTGCACTTAAATGTCTCAGCATGGTGTAGCAAATTTCATCTTTCCCTGGGGCAGATTTCTTACATTTTACTAATGCAGCCTTTAGTTCTTCCAGAGTGAATGGAATATTGTATTTATCGTGGGCTTTTCCCTTTTTTTGAATACCTTCAGCATATCTCCCTCTTGTTTCTGCCCTGCCCTTCTTCTCTTCTTCTGATAAATTATACGAGCAATGCACTTTACTAAATGTTTTTACCATCATTTTGCTTTTTCTGTGTCTGTTATTGCCACCTGTTCTCCATTAGAGAGGATAGCACCACTCTCTTCTATTACCCTCCATTTTCTTGATCATCCCCCATACCTGATCAATAGATGTTGTATTTCCAATGGAGCTACAATACTCTCTCCAGAATGCCCTCTTCGTCTGCCTTATAGTTCTCCTTACTATTGCCTGCAACTGTTTATACTCAATCATGTGTTGAAAGTTATGAGTTCTTTTTAGCCTCCTAAAAGATTGGTTTCTGTTCTTTACTGCTTCGCTGCATATTTCATTCCACCATGGGACAGCTTTCCTCTTACCTTTGCCTGTGCTTTTGGGTATAGTAGCCATTGCAGCCAAATATATACTCTGTCATACTGCATTTTCATATTTCTCAACCCCATCTTCTCCTTGCACTACCTTGAGGTAGGAGTCACTTATTTCCATAAATTTTTCCCAGTACCCATCTTCCATTACCATTTCCTGAGCACCGCGAAATATTAATGTTCAATCTAGTCATAACCGGGTAGTGGTCGCTTCCTATACTTCCTTTTTCATACACCCTCCATTCACATTTTGGGACCAGTCTGCTAGACATCAACGTAAGATCTAATACTGATTCTTTTCCGTTTCTCATGTCTATTCTTGTCTTCCTACCATCATTTAAACATACTAGGTTTCTATCATTTAACATGACCTCTATTATCTTACCATTATTATCTGTTTTATCTCCTCCCCACAACGCACTATGTGCATTGAAATCCCCACACCAAATGACATTCTCATGATCCTGGCCTTCAACCTTCTCTAGTTCACTATGTTCCAATTGTTTGCATGGATTATAAAAATTTATAACTACTATATTCTTCTTTTTTGCCCATACCTCCACTACTACATATCCCTGTTCCTTCCCTATCCCCATTATTCTGTAAGGCACTCCTTTTTTAATAAAAGTTGCACACCCTCCCCCATTTCCTTGTTCTCTGTCTTGTCGGATACTAATGTAGTCATATAAAACAAAATCGAGTCTAGGTGTCAACCATGTTTCTTGAATACAAATCATATCTGGCTTCTCATCTCTACTATCTATAAATTCCTTAAAATCCTGTCCATTTGCTATTAGACTTCTTGCATTCCATTATAGAATTAGCATAACCCAGGGGTGGGCAATTCATTTTTACAAGGGGCCACATGAGAAACCTGAATTGTGTCAGAGGGCCACACCAAGTAGCTGGGTGGTGTCACCTACATCGCAGCTCTCATCCATACAGTGGCGATTCAAATTCGAATCCTTAAACAAAACGACCTGTGTACCACAGATTAAGCTTTACCTTTAATTTCTGAGAAAGAAATACTTGGCAGTCCATGTGTTGAAAACATGGCATTCGTTACCAATCTTGAGGCTAACCTGGCTAGCGTCACTTATCACTGTTCACCTTCACTCACAACACACGCACGCACATATGTCGATACGGAGGTAATACAAACGTAGATGTAAACGCTTTTCAAAATAAAATTTCAAATTTCAAAATAAAAGCAGCACAGTTGTATTGTAAGCATGACACCGATATTTGTTTAATTTATGTTGTAATTTATGATTGGCATCACGTGGGGCGGGCAGAGACGTAGAAAGGGCCGGATGTGGCCCGCGGGCCGTAATTTGCCCAGGTCTGGCATAACCAGTAGGATCATCCCAGACTACTTCTCTCCTTACTTGGTTGCACACTGAGCCCATCTCGAATTTCTTCCCACTTTAAACCCACCATATCCAGATGCTGCACTGCTGCTTTTGTGATAATTTGAATTCTTTCTGTTTTTGACTTAACTTCAATTGTTGCATTTATTACTCCTGCAATAAAGATAACTAGATCTCTCTTTTTTCCCCATGCCTTTCCTTTTCTTTGACCATTTCCTGCTTCTGCTTCCACTGAGCAGCTGAAACAGTTTCCCTTCTTACATTTTCTCCATTAACTTTCTTTAATGTATCTACCCCTTTAAAGGCTTCTGCATAAGACACTTTCTCCTTCATTTTAATATTGTGAATTTCAGCTTCTCTTCTCATAACTTCTCATCCCCAATATGCAGCAGTGTCATGTCTTGTCTGTGTTCCTGTTTTATTTTGAAACCCTACTCTCCTCACGTTAGGTCACTTCCCACTTCCCTTCAGGTGTTTCCCGTTGTTCTGATTGTCATCACCGCCTTGATTGTTTACACCTGTTTCCCTTACCTTCAGTTTGTTAAATAGTCTGTGTTTCCCTTTGTCTTGTGCCAGTGTGTCTTAGTCTGTTGACCTGATATCATGAGCATTCCAAGCCATAGTCTTTGTCATCGCAATACGTAAGTCGATATATCTCTTTAAGAGTGATTTTTGTTTTGTAATTTTGATAGTTTATGTTATCTTGCCATAGCCATTGTTTTGTATTAGTCAGATTGCTTTTCCTCCCTTTTGGAGCGTTTTCTGTTAGAGTGATTTTGTTTGTACTTTTTATCACAGATAGGTTTCCTCCCTTTTGGAGCGTTTTTTGTAGATTTTGTGTTAGATACTTCCATAGTAGCTTTAGGTTATAGAGAGAGTTTTGTCAAGTTTCATAGCTCTGCTTTTTCACTCTGGAAAAGAGATCATAGTAAATAAAGACTGTGAAACGAGTCTCTGCTCCTGGGTCCTGTTTATATATCGGCCTGACAAGCAGTCTGTCTCCCACCACAGTTACAACATTTTGGGCTTACACCCTCTCCACATTCTCCATATTCTTGTTCTCCACCACACTTGGCACACCTTTTTGCTTCTTTACAAACTTTTGCCACATGGCCAAACTTCTGACAATTAAAGCACCTCATTGGTTTCTGTGTGAATTCCCTGACTCTGTATCTCATGAATCCAAAATACAGCTCGCTAGGAAGGTCTTTTGTACTGAATTCTATTAATACTGATTCAGTTTCTAACTTTTGAAATCCCCTAGTTAAACGTCTTGCACCTTTAACTGCTCCACATCTTATTTTAAGATTTTTAACCAGATCCTTTATGTCCACCGTTATAGGGATCCCATAGATCACCCCTTTGCTACCATATTCTCCCAGTTTAACTACCTTACACACTACAGCTTTCCCAACAGACCTTTTGAGCTTTCCCACACTGTTCTTCTGAGCTGCATCCGATTAGCAAGTTTCCATCATTTAATACTCTAGCAAACCATACTTCTCCAATCTGCTTTTTAATTATTTTTGTGGGTTTTAATGACGCTCCACGTCTGCTCCTTGGATCTGGATTGGTGTGCGTGTGCCTCCAGCGGCTCTGCTGAAGTCCACAATGATCTCCTTGGTCTTTTTGGTGTTGATGGATAGGTTGAAAACGAGGGTGAGCGAGAGCAAAAAAAGGCTTATGATTGAGGCCCTGTAGCGCCGTGATGCCTCAACCCAGAAACATGGTTAAAACTGGAAAATGGAGACAAACCGGAGGTCTCCACGTGTGAGAAAGAATTGTTATTGTTTGTGAATAATTTTTGTTGAAAAAAAGGTGAGATTTTCCTGCCGTTTGGCCATTTTACATGTGTGTGTGTGGCGTGGGCTTGAGTGCGTCATGTCACAGCTAGAGTGGCGAGAGGCTGGAAGGAAAAGAAAGAAATTTCAACAAACAAATCGCCATAAATCGGACCACTTTTGCCCCACATGGACAAAAAATACATCAAAACGGAGGAAATCTTGTCAGGATTCTCACAATGTAACTTTGAAAGCACTGAGACTTATAGGCTTTAGCCTAGGTTAAGGCTCAGCGAGGCCTAGAGCGACAGGAACTCCACTGATTCTCCCCATAGGCTCCAATGTTAAATGAGGTCTGCAGACTCTTGGAAATCTGCGATTCACACACTTTTTTTATCTCGCTTCTGTGGCCACATTTTTAAAGATATTCACACAATATTACATCATTTTGTTCCGCTGGTTCTCAGGATGCTCACGGTGTGCTCGGTTTATCGATACGACCTATAGTTTAGCAGTTATAAGGCATAGTTCGGGGACAGCGATCAGGGCCATTTCTCTGTGTCAGAGTAAAGGTTTGATTAGAACACAGCTGCTCTCTCTCACTGTGGCTTCTGTACACTGTACCATGATGACAGCCACTATCCTGCTGTTGTGTTGGAACAGGACAGTAGCAGCAGCACATTCTTCACACAGTGGCTTCGAAACTGTGTCTCTATGAGGACATGGAGTCTTCACTGTCTGTTTGGACCGATGGGACACAAACTCACACTGATGCACAGTGTCAGCACACACACACACACACACACACACAGTAGCAGCAGCACATTTTCGACACAGCATCTAATAGTCAGAATCATTTACTTGACCAAACACAGAGCTTGACTGGGCAGTCGGCTATAACTGACTGCAGTTCCGTGGCAGAAGATGCGTTTATGGTCCAAGAATGTCAGACATCTGCTGATCTCCTGCTTGGACTAGGAATTGTCTCTCTCTCTGTCTCTGCCCACATGAGCACGTTTTGGATCATGCTTAGCAGTGACGTGTGTGTGGATCGGGAAGACAGCCCATGCTCAGATCTAGTTGCCAGTGCATTAGCTGAACCTGATGGTGTAGCCACTGCTAGACTCAGGCAGTGCATCTGCAAATACACGCCACACACACAAAACACAGTCCCTTTCCTTATAAAACTGAAATCTACCTGAACCTTTTTGTCATGTTTCTGTTTTTGTTTATTTGGGTTTGGATTTGTCTTTTGCTTCTGTGCTTTTTCGTTGTGGGTGTGTTTTGTGTTCTTGTTTTTGACAGGCAGGAGGAGGCGCTGCGTTTTCCCGGTGCAGTGACGAGACACACCTGAGTCCAATCGACTAATCAGTATGAGTTCTTAAGGTGGGTCTTGTGTGCTTCTCGACGCCGGAGTATTGCATTACCTCATGGCAGCTACTCGGCTACAGGTTCTTCATTTGTCTAGACTTGCTTTTAATGCTTTGTTTCTTCTGTCCAGTTTCCCGCACCGGTGAGCTGTGGTCTGCCTCCTGCCTTTTTGTTTTTTCTACGTGCGCCGAGCGCCGGCACTTGAATAGTTCCTGCTTCTCCCAAGTCATTTTTTGTTTACCTTGTTTTGGATATTAAAGACACTGAAACTACCCTCGCCGCCTCTGCCTGCTGAATCTTATACAGACTATTTTAACTCATACTGTACAATAAATAAATGCATTTAAGAAATGTATTATTTTGTAAACATAAATGAGCCAGCATGATTGCAAACACAGTGGTTATTTGAGAGTATTTACTGATATTTAATTAGCATCAGTTGTAATACACATTCTTGCCTCTCATGCTTCAAGGCCAGACGCAGCACTTGCAGGCGTCAGAAAAGATAGTTCCATTTCCACAGCATCTTACATATGTGATGCCGCCAGCACACATGTAGAAGCAGCTCTTGTCATCGGATTTGGGATACATGCCATCAGGTTTTTCATTGCAGAAGTCAGATCCAGGAGCCGGATCCCGTGTGGTAGTAGTGGTCTTAGTTGTAGCTGTGGAAGATTTGGTTGCACCAGGTTTGGGAGTGGTGGTTGGGGGTAGTTCTAGATGAGAGGGGAATGAAAATTTTTTAGTTGATTTAAAAAGGGAACACCCGCTGTTAACATGCCAGGTTTTGTGATCTAAAAAAATAGACCATGATCATTAATTTATAACCTTAAAAAGTAAGTTTTTTGAGGTTGCATGAGTGTGCAAACCCATGAACTAATACATACACACTCATTTTAAACAATAGTCATTACCCACCGGCCATTAATTTAAAAAAAAAAATCATTAACAGAGTCTGAATAAATTTTGCAAAAGAAAAACTTCCCAACAACAAAATGAGTTATGGTCTGATAAAACCAAGGTGTCATTTGCTAATAATTCCATTACAAAAACAACACAAAACATCAACAAAAGACACCATACCCCTGTTGAGGCATGGTGGTGGCAGCACAATACTTTAATGAAATAATACAGCATAATACTGTAGCTGGAACTGGGGCTTACATTTTTGGCCCAGGTGTTTGTTAGAAGAGTGGTTCAAATGTTGTGAGGTCAAGATGTGGCATGCCGATAGACTCCTACCCAAGGTCCTTCAACAAAATTTTGATGTAAACTCTAACGCAAATTTTTTTTCATTTAAAAATCCCCCGAAACGTTTGTTTCTTATTTCTGTTAAATTGAATGGTGTATTAACGTGAGTCCAAGTCAAAGTGAAAAAGGTTTTGAAATTATTTATCTTGGTGTTTTTAAACCTGGCATTTCGGCAATGGTGTGTGGACTTTTTCTATTAACTATATATTAGTTGACTGTGACTGTAATTTATAATTCAGACAGCAGTAAGCATTTATATGTTTTATTGTGGTTGTTACTAGCAGAATACTTTACTTTTATTTTATGTCAGGCCACGACATTATGTTTTTATGGTTAATGTCATGGCCTGACCTTGGAATACTAACTTTGGTTTTGGACTTGGTTTGGTCAGTTTTCTGTTTAGGATATTTTTTGTAATTGTTTGGACTTGGATTTTAGTTGCTTTGCTTGTCACATATCCTCACCAAAAACAAAATTTAAGGGTAAAGTGCCAGATAGCTAAAGGTAAAACCTGACATCTGACTTTAAAAAGAACCATCTGGAGAATCATAACTCACCAACATCAAGAAGTTTGCGGAGGTGAGCCATCAGAGGGTAACTGCCCTGTCCACAGAAACGACCTGCAAAATCATCTAAATCCAGGGCCCACACAAAGGCACCACCAAACTTCTGCTCTTGTAGATACCGCACCTGTTAACATAATCAGACATTGGTGTAACCACCACAACCATAGAGTACACTGAATGCATTAAGACAGAGCAATGACACATGACTTACCTTGATCTCATAGCTCTCCTTGTTGTCAAATCCAACCCATTCATTGTTCTTAGTGGCATAGGGAACTTTCTGGTCATCAATCCACTGAATGGCAGTGTCCTTAATAAATCCACACATCTAGACAAGACGATGAACGATTAAAGCATTTTCTAATTGATGTTTAACATACATTATATCATAGTGAGTTTACTCCAGGGTCAACTGAACTTAACCTCATAGTAGGACCAGAATCCAGCTTCACGGGTGTATGGACCAGCGGCTGCAGCGCCACTAGCTGGGGCTCCAACACCAGTGTTTGATGATGTCAGGCGGAAGGTGCGTCCATAAGTAGCAAATCCCATCCTCAGCTTCTCCACTGGGGTGCCATTGTCTCTCCAGTACTTCATTGCAAAGTCCTACAAAAGATAATACGAGATACACTGAAAATCTGTAAAACAATTCACTAAAGTTGTTTAATTGTAAAACTCTGATGTCTACTTACAGTATTGAAGTAGATTAGGTCACCAAAATCCTGGGAGCCACGGTACAGGGGGCTATTGTGTCCAGTGAATTGAAGTTCCATGGAAATCATAGGTCATTACGTTGATGAAGTCCAATTCCCTAAAACAGAGAAAATACAGAAATAGAAATTACAGAAATAGAAATTACAGAAATAGCCATTAGTATGAATGCTGCTGTATAGCTTCCTAAATAATGACAGTGCAACAACATTTTTCAGATAAAGGATTTATCTCTGTTCTGGTTCTCTTAGATCTTAGTGCAGCTTTTGATACTGTTGACCACCACATCCTTCTTCATAGGCTCGAACACTTAATTGGCATAACAGGAATTGCCCTAAATTGGTTTAGCTCCTATTTATCAAACAGACATCAATTTGTGTAAATTAATGATAAGTTGTCACAATACGTACAAGTCAGCTATGGAGTTCCTCAAAGCTCTGTGCTTGGCCCAATGTTATTTATGTTATACATGTTGCCAGTAGACAAACATCATTAGAAAACACTCTTTAAATTTCCATTTTTACGCAGATGACACTCAGTTGTATATTTCAATGAAACCACATGAAACTAATCAACTACTTAGACTCCAAGCATGTCTCAAAGACATTAAAACCTGGATGAGCCAAAAATTCTATTATTAAATGCAGACAAAACTGAAATTTTAGTACTTGGTCCTAGACACCTTAGAGAATCATTATCTAATTATATAGCCAGTCTAGATGGCATTGTCCTTGCTCCCACTGAAACTGCCAGGAATCTGGGAGTTATATTTGATTCTGATTTATCACTCGATTCTCACATAAAACAGACTTCGAGAACTGCCTTTTTTCACCTACGCAATATCGCAAAAATCAGACATATCCTGTCTCTTAAAGATGCCGAAAAATTAATCCACACCTTTGTCACGTCCAGGCTTGACTACTGTAACTCATTACTAGCAGGCTGCAGCAGTAAGTCCTTAAAGAGCCTGCAGCT
>JAFBJQ010004015.1:1646-26175 GCA_016785345.1 Trinectes maculatus | reverse complement strand
TCTATGGACCATCGACTGTGGTGGCAGCTGATCGTGGAGCGTGCTCTGGAGCTGCAGGACCTGGATTCAGCACCGCACTCAACACACCACTACCACTATTATATTAATATATAATTATATATTATTATATTATATTATATTATATTATATTATATTATATTATATTATATTATATTATATTATATTATATTATTCTACTTGTATAATTAATAATTATAAGTCATGTTGTTAATGTGTTGTGTACACGTGGCATCCATTGCATTTCTGTCCATCCCTGGGAGTGGGATCCCTCACATGAGTGTCTCCTGGAGGTTTCTGCGTTTTTTTTTCCTCTGTTAAAAGGGGTATTTTTGGCAGTTTTTCCTCGCCCTTGTTGAGGGTGTAGGTCAGAGGATGTCACACCCCGTACTCTTTGTTAAAGCCCTATGAGGCAAATTGCAATTTGTGAATATGGGCTATACAAATAAAATTTGATTGATTGATTGATTGATGAACATTAATTCTGTTGTTTTCCCCCTTATATTATAACTATAATGCATCATAGATGTAATGCATTACAGATTTCTGCAGCTCTTTTCTTATTCTGTAATTTCTCTCCTGTTTAAAGCTTTTTTTGTCAATATTTCTTCCCACTTGCTGAGGATGTAGGTCAGAGGATGTTACACCCTGTACAGATTATTAAGCCCGATGAGACAAACTGTGATTGTGAATATGGGCTATAAGATAAAATTTGATTGACTGAAACATGATGAAAAATTCTGCTCCACCAGAAGATGGAGCTTTCTTTTATCAAAAAATACTTTCTCTGAAATATATATTTTTTGACATTAATACACTCACTTTGCAATCTCAGCAATTTCATATCCACCATCAATTGTCCCCTTTCCAGCAGACACTGCAGCAGTCAGCATGAGTGGACGATTGCCAGTGGCCTTGGCCTCAGCTCTATAGGCTGCAACAAGTTCCTGAAAGTACAGGAAGTAAAAAAGATGCACAGATTGATTAAACGCATGTGACAGTCATAGTGCAAATTAATCCATACTCCATCCATACTCACTCTGCAAAGGAGAGTGAACCTCTGTTTGTCCACAGGGGGACTTCCCCGAGCACCAGGGTACTCCCAGTCTAAATCCAGACCATCAAATCCATGACTCCTCAGGAATTTAATAGAAGACTGGATAAATGTCTGACGGTTGGCTGGAGTTGAGACCATGATGGAGAACCTGGATAGATCGTTGAGCTCTGTTATTAAACTTAATGTGATCGAGTAACCTTTTCGGTAAAGGGGGTTATGAAGTATCCACGATGAAGGCTTATTACACTGGTTTGAAATTTATTTTGTTATTAAAACGTTTTAATTCTTAATTTGACAATGTAATGGCTGCCAAATCATATTTTTGTTAGCATTTTATTGTTGTCTTGACTCATATTAAAAAAGTAAACCCCTGAGTAGTAGTAAAATCTTTAAGTTTCAACAATAAAGCTAATAGCACTTTGGAAATATAACTTATACCACAGAGTATTTGAAGTGTTTAAAAATTTTACTCACTGTCTTGAACCAAAATTCCACCCACCAACTGCCAGCAGTGTCTTCAAATGAGGATTCCTGGAAACAAGGATGAGGATGGATATAGTTTTAGTTCTCATGTCCATGGGTACTGTATCCCACTCTAACCTCTGACCACTGTGCAATACAAGAATACCTCAACAATGAACCACTTACTTGGTCTTCAGACCATTGAAGGACTTGTATAAGACCTCATCGTTCCATTCGTAGGTAACCAGCTGGTTGTTGGGGTTGATTATGGAGAAGGCGTAGATTAGGGTCGTGCAAAGGAATGGGTCTACATCTTGTGGCATATACTTGCCTTCACCAGGTCTGTACTGTGACCAGTTAGTGAAATAGCACACAATTTGGGTGGCAGATCCTGTGTTGGATTAAAGAAAAGTTTAAACATTAATTAAACTGAAAACATCAAAACAAAGTGAAGTGCTTGTTGGAGAGAGAGAAATAGTTACGACTCACCCAGCTTGCATAACAGCAGACATAAGCCTGAAGAATACAGGGAAAAAAAATCATATGATAGAAATATACTGTATACGCACAAACTCATACAGACACACATATATCTACAGCAAAATACCTGCAAGGATAGTAAGCCTGGTCATTTTGTTGTGCACCTTAAGTGGATTGCTACAAAATAATAAAAAATAACCAGGTTAAGCAACACATTTAAGTTACCATTCTTAATTAAAATATTTTTAATTTTAATTAAAAGATTAAAATAAAATGTTATTGGTATTGTTTTAATTTGTACTCATACCTTTGGACCAAATCAGAGACCCAGACAACAACAGCTGAACTTGGCCTTATATACAGTTGACTCACACAGAGAAAGGAGGAGGTGTTGCAGCCTTTGATAAATTGTGGCAATAAATGACCATTAGAGCTTCTTTTGATAAGATCATGCAATGTGTAAAGGTTGTAATTTAGGTCAGTCGATGTATTTATTGTCTTATGATTATCATTATTAGCCAAAATTACCTTGGACAACTGGGATTTATAGTCCTTGTACTTTAGTTTGCATTTGTGTTTTCTCCGACTGTATATTTTAAATGGACTGATTAAAAAACATAAAAAAGGTGGATCCTGAGAATAGGCGAGTACCGGACCAGGGAAAGAATAAGTCCCAAGTGGGGATGTTTGATATTGACTTTTTTACTGATATCTGATATTGCCCAACTATCAATTTCCAATACGGAGATCAACCAATACCGATATATGCGCCCCGCCCAAAACAAAAGTAAACAAAACAAAAGTATTTCAGAAACCATTGCATCTCTTATATTCTGACATTTTGAGAAGAAGTACCTGAAGAGTTTAATGGATGATATGTGCATGTTGTTTAAAAGTTGTGTCATTAAAAAAGTAAAAACCGATACAGATAATTTCCGATATTAAATTTTAATGCCAATTTTGGCCAATAGTATCGGTACGCCGCTAATATTGGACATCTCAAGTCCCAAGCATCCCCATACTTATTGTTGCAGTAAATTAAATAGACATATAAGTAGAATTAATAGATGCAATTAAATAGAAAGAAAAAAGAAGTGTGTGTGTGTGTGTGTGTGTATACATACATACATACATACATAAACTGGGATTGGCTACAGCTCCCCCCGTGACCCTGAGAAGGATAACTGGTAGGAAATGACTGACTGACCTACCAAACTTTGTTGCTAAGGCAACAGTGATAACAATGATAGTCTTTATGCTATTCATGTTGTGTCTTCAACCTCATACACACATACAAATCAATATGAGAAAGCAAAAAACAGATTTGCCCAAATGTGGAATTTATCTTTAATGCATATTTCTGATGAGACTGCATCCTCATCCGCTTGCAGTGATGAAAACTGCACATATACAACCAAGGACTTTTTCTTTTTAATGCACTGTTTGTTTCTACACACAAAAGTGAAATGTTCAAAACTAACTAACTATTTATCTCTTGGTATGGTCAAGTTGAAGAATTTCACTTGTTTTTAGATGTTGCTTCATACGTGACCACACACTGGAACAGAAATAAATGATTAATCTTATGACTGATAAAATGTTTATATAACTCAGATTTGCTAATGTTGGGTGTGACAGTAGAATATTTTCAAGAAGTGTATTTTCAAGAAGTGTTTAATAATGAACAGACTCCAAAGGTCCACAAAGACTGTTCAGCTACTTCTCTTTCATTTGTGCTGTCACAGTACACAGACTGTAGACCGAGCATTGTGTAAGACCAATTTTCCATTCATTATCTTTACTGCTTATTATATGAACCCCAATTTAATCTTATATCCTATCTGTCCAACTGTACAACGTACAAGCAAAGAAAGATAGAGAACATTAACTTTGTTATTAGTTATTGGGAAAATTAACTCATTTTGAGCTCAGGATAAATATGGAGTAACTGTAGAACAAAGTCTTATTTCTTCTATTTCTATTTTGTGATTGCTGTCCCTTTGTTTTTTCCCCTGTGGGTCATATATGTCAGTACATGTTAGGTGTGGTCTGGAGGAGTGGAGCTTTGATATGGTTATATAAGGTTTTGTAAGATAAGTTTTATCCTTGGCAATAAATGACAATAAAGGTTTTGTGGTCAAGTGCAATTCTCTAAAGGAATTAATTGTATTTATTCTTAAAGTAATACCTGTCATGTGCCCATTCAGTATGTAAAGATCGGAATAATTTTTTTGAGATTTTCTTGATAAAAGAATAACTCTGAAAAAATAGGAGCTTAACAGCTTTAACAATTTCCGTCAATTGTATGGGCTGGGTGGGCATGACTTTTACAAGTACCTACAGTTCCGCAATTATTTTTGTAGAGAGCTGATAGGTTGTAACCCAGCAGAACCACGAGAGATTATTCGTGTATTTATGGATGCATACAACTCAGAGAATATCAAAGGACTTGTAAGCAAGTTATACCATGGAATCACTGCATCACCTCACTACAGACTATGTGAAACATCGGTGGGAAAAAGAATTGAACATCGTGAGAACAAAGGACATGTGGCTGAACGTCTGGACTGAATAAACTGATGTCACAAAGTGCTGGCTTCAGAAAAATTATATTTGAGATATTTTTGTTAATATTGTAAAGCAACTGGATATTCTAGAGCAAATCTGACTCCAAAAAGATTTAGGTGTCAAACAATGGCAGAAATGGCATGATTATCAGGCCAATGAGTGAGACTTTTTTTTGATGTGTTGTGTGTCTTTTGCTAAGTGGACCACCTTAATTGTTCAGTGTTTTGCAGTTGTCCTCTGTTTTCCCTTTTGTATTACAAAATGGAATTTGAACTAATATATATCTCTCCAGGCAAGCTTGCAGTGCTTTGCCTTATAGTTAGCAATTTCTGGCCTGTTTTGTTTTGATTATTCCAGGTATTTATTAGCCTTTTTATTCTGTGAAGCAGAATACTACATCATCATCATCATCATCATTATTATTAATTGCTTTTAATGATAATGATTATATCGCTGCTGCTCTTGTTGTTGTCATATAAAAGTATAATATTTATATTAGTTTTAAATTGTAGTGTCTTCGTTTTAAGTTGTTGCACTTCTGCATTCCGTGGACAGAGCCGGCCCGTGGCAATAGGCAGACTAGGTCTGGAAAAGGGCCACAACTGTAGTATATAGAAAATATACTACTAGAGTGCAATGCCCTCTTGTGGCTGTGGCTTGTGTTGTACCTGAGTAAATGTCCAGTCTGCATGTTCAGTCCGGTCTCCGTCTCCTTATTGAACCTACATCAGTATATTACAGTTTGGCAACGAGGATGGGATGTTAAAAGAAAAACGAGAGCCGTAAAATTATGACCGGCAGATCACCAGAAAGAAAATTGTGGCACCAACCTGGCTAACAAACAAGCTAACAAACGAACTAACAAGCTAACGTGACTGCGGGACAACGAGGCGGACGGTAGCATTGGCCTTATTGTTAGTATATCAGAATACAAAGAGTGTAAGGAAGATTTTGAATCTTATCTGGAGAGACTGGAACAGTGGATGGTCGCGAATACAGTGGAAGATGAAAAGAAAGTCAGCGTTTTTCTGTCATTAATTGGAGCAGATGCCTACAAAATGTTGAAAAGTTTACTCCTGCCAGATAAGCCTCAGTATGAAAGGTTATGCACAACTCACCTAAGCAGTGACCATTATAATGTTCAGAAGAGAAATCAACGAGAGAGTCAATCAGTGAGTGACTTTATAGTAGCTCTGAAACAGCTGTCGACTAACTGTGACTTTGGAACTCACCTGGATGGTGCCCTCCATAATAGGTTTGTGAGTGGACTGAGATCTGAGGCAATGCAGAAGAAATTGCTGGCAGAGACAAATGTAACTTTTAAAAGTGCGTGTGACACAGCACTGTCCATGGAGATGGCTTCACGCAACACTTTGGAATTTTCTAGAAAAATAAAGGAGAGTGCAACAGTTAATAAAGTGTTCGATCAAAGTAAAAAGAGAGACAACAAAAGAAAATCAAGTGACACGAGCTACAACAAGAGGACACCCTGGTAAAGGAGCAGCATGGACGACAAGCAGCAACAGCTACGTCAGCCCTGCTACTGTGTGCAGATTTAAACAAGAAAAATGTCACCATTGCACAAAAGTAGGACATATTGCACGCATGAGTAGGAATAAGAAGACACTGCATAAGACCCATTATGTCGAACAGGAGGCTGGAACAAGCCCAACAGATGAGGATAATGAGGATTTGTTTGGCCTGTATACAGTATACAGAGCTTCAGATGATGGCTATGTGGTTGACGTAAACATTGAAGGCCAGAACATACACATGCAGTTAGACACAGCATGTGTGTCTCTTGTGTCAGAGATCACCTACAACGGATCTCTTGCTCAATTGCCACTTTGCCGATGTAAAATACCATTGTTAGGGAAGGTAGTTGTGAATGTAGAGTATGAACAACAAGCAGCCAGAGTACCACTGGTTATTGTGAAAGGCCACAGACCAGTGCTACTGGGCAGAAATTGGCTCAAGAAAATCAGACTGAACTGGAAAAAACTTCAAGTCAAGGCAGCAGGAGATGTTACTGATCCAGAAGTGGCAGTAATCCTACAGAGGCACAGGCATGTATTTGAGGAAGGCCCCAGCACCATCTGTGAGTTTAAGGGTTCAATCAAGGTGAGGCCAGATGCACAGCCAATATTTAGGAAAGCAAACCCAGTGCCATATGCTCTCAAAGAGGTTGTGGAAAAAGAGCTAGACAGACTAGAAGCTATGGGAATCATATCTCAAACAGACAAAAGTGAATGGGCTGCACCTATATTGACCTTACCAAAGGTTGACAAATCAATACGGATTTGTGGAAAGTGAACATAAATCAGTGTGTGGAAGAGAAAACCTATCCATTGCCCAATACTGAAGATATTTTTGCAACCCTGGCTGGAGGTAAGCTCTTCACTAAGTTAGACTCATCACATGCTTATCAGCAGTTGGAGTTGGATAAGGAAAATACTCAAGTGCCCTGTCCATCTTCCAGGCAGTGATGGATCAAATTTTACAGGGAATAGAACATGTGACCTGTTTCCTGGACGACATCTTAATAACAGCGGGTTCTAGGTGGTTGTTGAGTCGTCTGGAAAAGTACAATGTGAGGGTCAAGCAATCACAATGTAAGTTAAGTTCATGACAGACAAAGTGGAATATTTGGGACACATTGTGGATAGAGAAGGACTCCATCCCACAGAAGAGAAAGTGAAAGCTATTATAAACGCACCAATGTCACAGAGTTACGTTCCTTCCTGGGACTACTGAACTATTATGGCAGGTTTATGAAAAAATTGTCCATGCAGCTGCGACTGTTGCATGAGTTACTGAAGCAAGAAAGTGTTTGGAAATGGACATCAGACTGTGAGGCTGCATTCATAAGTGCAAAAGATCAACTACTACAGAGCACCATAGTGGGTCATTATGACACTAGAAAGCCACTGAAACTGGCCTGTGATGCTTCTCCTTATGGTGTCGGTGCTGTCATCTCCCATGTAATGAAGAATGGAGAAGAGAAGCCTACAGCATTTGTATCTCGTACATTACCTGAAGCAGATAGCAAATATGCTCAAATCGAGAAGGAAGCCCTCTGTATTATTTTTGGAGTAAAGAAGTTCTCTATGGGAGGAAGTTTACTCTCATTACTGACCACAAACCCCTCTTGGCAGTCCTTGGGCCGAAGTCAGCTAGCTGCTTTGAGAATGCAACGGTGAGAGCTTATACTGATGGGTTATAACTATGAAATAAGGTATAGCCAGTCTGCAGATCATGCAAATGCAGACGCTCTCTTGAGGCTGCCAAGCAAAGTCAACGAAGATAACACTGCAGAAGAAGAAAGAAAGAAAGAAAGATCTATTATTTCTCTATTATGGAGGATTTACCTGTGAAAACCAGCGACATCGCAGAGTGCACAAACAAAGATCCAGTGCTCAGCCGTGTGAGGGAACTCGCACAGGGGGTACATGACAGTACAGCATCTTTGATAATATACGAGCTGATATTCAGACACAAGTGGAAAGTGTGACAATGGACACACAGACGTGAATAAATTTAAAAGATTCTGTGATGGTCAAAATTTTGAAAACTTCTAAGACATAAGGTCGAAAATTGGCAAACAAGAAATTGGCATTCTGAAAAAAGGCCAGTAAATTACTGCACATGGGATTGGTTCAGAGTTAAATGGAACAGGTGTTTATACCAAGTCCTTTCCAGTAACTGGGCCTGATCACCAGCAGGAAGTTGCAGAAAGCTGTCGAATTATCACTGGCATCTGCAGGCACCAAGTAAAAGCCGGCACATCAATCGTGGTGTTATCCTGTACGGATCAGGCCTCAAAGTGGTTAAGTTAAGATTACACAGAATATGACAATATCTTGGCATCTTTTATTTATTTTATCATCCTAAATTGTTAGAATCCCCTAGTGTTTTTTATTGTAAGAAACATCAAATACAGTAAAACCTCGACTTACGAACGCCTATACTTGCAAACTTTTCGAGATACCAACCGGAGATTCAAGATTTTTTTGCTTCCTCTTACGAACCAAATTCGACTTCTGAACCCGAGCACGGAAAAATTAAAAACATTTCCCCGGCCGCCGCCATTACGTATGACCCGTGAGTGAGTCTCAGAGCGTGTGAGGAGACTGAGGCTGTGTCCGAAATCGCTCCCTAACCCTTATATAGTCCACTACATTCATTTAATTTCCGTATGTAGGGAGTTGGGAATAGTCGAAGTTTCACTGTACAGAGGCTGATACCAGAGATGTGGGTCTGGGTGTGTACTCTACAAGCCTGTGGGTAGGTTGAGTGTTCTCTGCGTACCTTTATTAATTTTTTATTCAATGTGTTTTTTATGTTTGACTATATTTCCTTACATCAGATCATTGGTCTTGAAATCAAGAGGGCTGGGGTTCAAATCCCGCTGTATGGCAGCCCATTGCTCACACATGTGTGTGATGGGTTAAAAGCAGAGACCAAATTTTGTTGTATAGTGTACTGTGTAAGTGTAGTGTAACAATGACACTTTCTTCTTCTATATTATAGTATGAATGTAAAAAATATTGTTGCATATAAGGTCAACAGAGGAGGAGAGAAATACTGGTCCCAAGGATGAGGGTTTAATATTTTGATTTTGTTTATGCTTCAAGTTATTTATGTAACAGCTTATTGATTTTATGTTAATGTTATCTAAATATTAGTTTTATAAAACTATACTATCACTATTCTTTTTGTTGATATAAATAAGTTTAGATTCATTCTTTGTTTTGCTCTCTTCCTCTTCTTCCAGTTATTTAGTTGATACTAACAGTAATTTCACAAAAATTTACAACTACACATGACAAGATTATCTGAATACATAGTAAGTATAAAAACACTGATTCTCTGGCTTCATGTTGGCTTCATCATCATCACTTAAGCTCTGTATTTTGCCCACCACACATATTTATGCTACTGTATCTTAATTGTTATTTTGCATGCCTTCTGTAAAAATAAAACATAAAAATAAATACAGCATCACAATAGACTTCTGACAACTGAAATTTGAACCAGCAATTTTAAGGTCTATAGCTCACAGATTTGTGGTAGCATAGATAGACTAATAAACACAGGCCTTGGGGTCAGGTCTGCACACTGTAGAACTATTAAGCTATTAAGGTAGTGTATTAAACAATACCTTAAGTGGGTACCAACTATGTTGAACCAAAGAGGGTTAATCTGGTTAGTGGATAAATAATATTCATGATTATCAGAGATAATCATTTACTATAAATACTAACACTTGTTGAATGTTGGTAGTGTGAGTGCAGAGAACAAACCAGCAGGAAGGCATCAATTTCACCAGAATTCCCCTTTTATTTAGACCATCCAGCAAACAACAGCAACAACAACAACAAAAAAACACCTTTCAAAAAACCCATGTTCCTCTTCCATCTTGCATATGGTCCTCACACACCTCACAAAAACCTCCAAGCAGCTTGTCGGTTTCCCAAACTCATTTATACCCCACATGTGCAATCAGGAATCAGCCGCCAATCAGGAAGAACTTCTATGCTCACGTGAGTGAAGTGAACTTGTTTTCTTGGTGTGAACTGTGGAGTGAACGCACATGGTTTTGCACAAGTTATTAAACTTCAATGAGAATTTATATTTGTCAGCTATGATTTCATTAATCACAACTGAACTATTGAAGGCATATTTCTGTAGAATGATAACTAAATCTCATGGCAGGCTAATGTGAGTGTTCGCTAATGTTAGCCAGCTTAGCTAACTAAAACGACCATGCTTTGAGAGCCTGCAAGTGCTCATGCACATGCAGGAGCACTGCCCAAATTCATCCGTTCCATGTTTAACGTTAAATGCTAATTTGATGCTGCTTCAAAATTGAAGATAGTGGCAAGCAGAGAATGTGCACAAACGTTTTCAAAGCGCGGACGTGCATGCGCCAATGCGCGGCGTGTGTACATGTATACATTTGTGCATTTCACTGGAGTTCATATATACCCACAGTGACAAAATTTGGATTTGGGAGGTGTGGAGGACACAGCCAATCGAAGAGCTTTTTAAATCCAAAACTCTTTTTATGTGTGTTTTTTTTTACGCAGCCTGAAGACTGACTACCAACTCCAATGCAGTAGACATGTAAGTTTTGCAACTTTGAATGTGAAAGATGGAAAATGTATTCCTATGTCAATTTTGTGTATTATGGATTATGAATTGCTCATCATCAATTCTTTCTTCAAGTGCCGTAGCTTCATTGGATCTCGTTTTAAGACCTTTCACCTCCCTTGCAAGATGCTTAAGTCTTGCTACAGCCCTTACGGCTCTCTTCCAATCTGAAAACTTCTGAAGTCGGTCTGGTAGAGACCTCTCCTCCTTTGCCTTTGTTGTGTGAACTTGTGCTCTTTTTCCAGGTCGTCTTCATTGATTTCTCCCACTTTAATCTCTTCTCTCCTCGGGAGGTCCCTTTGCCACAAGAAACCAGGTCCCGTAAACCAGTTGGGCTCCACAAGCTCCTCTGTGGTGCGTCCACGAGAGGCATGGTCAGCCGGGGTATTTTCTGAGGCAACATATTGCCACTGACTTTCTGTACTGATTTGAGCTGCTGGATCCGGTTGGCTACAAATACATGAAATCGCTTTTCATCATTATTAATGAAACCGAGGACAACTTTGGAATCAGTCCAAAAGTATTCCTGTAGATCTTCAATCTCTATTTCTCTCTTTAGCAGATCACTTGTCCTTGTGGCCACGACAGCAGCTGAGAGTTCCAGCCTTGTGTTGGGGAAGGCCACAACATGTATTAAACAGAACCTTGCGTGGATACCAACTAGGTTGGACCAAGGAGGGTTAATTTGGTTATTAGCTAATTATATTGATAATTGTCAGAGACGATCATTAAAATTTAGAAATATTTACTATAAATAGTAAAGACGGGGCACCACCCTGTTACCAGGGACCAATAACCAAATTGAATTTACTTTATCAGTCTCAAATATACTTTGGAAGGGGTGAATTCGAGCGCTGACCGGTGTAATCCAGCTTGCATCACACATAAACACACACAATAATCATAAACAATGATCACAAATACTGCAACAGAATTTATTGATACCAGCAAGAACAATAAAATCACCTTCAATCGAATAAACCGTCACGGTTTTTCTACAACTAAGCATTCACTACTAGCTAACTAATAGACAACATAAACAACACAGTGGGGATGTGTGTGTGTGTGTGTGTGTGTCTGTGTGCGCGTGTATGTGGCGCTAAGACCACGTGGGTGATATAAACAGAGGGTCCCAAAATGGCACTGGGTGTCACCGTGACGTCTACACCCGAGCCAAGTGGGAGGCGGAGTAACGTGTTGACGTACTCGCTGACGCTAAGAGGGGGCGGCGTTACGTGGTGACGTAAACGCCCTGACTAGGATGGCGGTGGAGTGGTGTGGTGTGCACAAAGGCAGAGAGAGACCACGTGGTTCCTATGGGTCACGTGTGATGGTGGCGATCTCTCTCTCTCTCTACCTGAACCCTAGTTATCCAATCGCGCTCGGCAGCGCTGCCGCTGGAGGAGTGTGATTAGGATAACTAAATGCAATACCCAAAACAAACCAGAATGAGGAAAGGAGAGAGTAAAGGAAAGAAAAGAAACACAAGAGCCCTTTTATCACTGTTTCAGTAATAATTTACAATCGCGTAATACCACAATATTACGGTGTAAATCTCAATAAATACATCACAGTTGCTTAGATTGTGAGGCAAAACACTTTAAACACCTATGCTTTAAACTATTCTCTGCCCAGACATAAGCCTCTTACTTGATGTTGCTCCGATCCGTCGGAGGTATGAAATTCCCGCTGAGGGGATTGCAGTGCGTCGGACGGAGTTTTCCGGCGGTCCGTTGTTGCTCGGTTGCCACGGTGACGTGATGCTCCTCGGGGCAGCGCGGATGCTCACAGATGAGGGACGGTGCTCCTTCTTTGGTTCTGAAGAGCCACTCTGTTTGTCCTCGTGGCTTATAGGCGATCAGCTGATCAGGCGATCGTGTAGGTGAAAAAATCAAAAAGGAGAAAAGACGAACAGTCTGTGTGCTCCTCCGGCAAGTTGTGGCCTGGGCTTAGGGAGAGGATGAAGGAATCCGGAGTTTTGCAGTTTGCTCCCTTTTGGCGGCCAAGTCTGGACAAAGCCTTATGTGGCTCTCTGCTGCAATTGGTCCCGGGAAATAAGCCAGGAATGTCGGGTGCAGGGCGCTTTTATCACCTGAGTGATGTCATCAGCACCCCTGGCGGGACCGCTGGCCTTTGGCCAATGGTCATTCGGTGTTTTGCCCCTGGGCTCATGGTCGCCACCCTACTGTAAATCAGGGGTGGGGCCCTGGTTTGGCTTTACTGTCTGAAAATCCGGTTCAAACTGGATTTTGGGGTTCTGGGCCTGCTTTCTTTGTTCTTGGTTTCTCCTTAGTCACATGTTCTGTCCTCATGATTAGATCATGAGGTTTTACCTTTGTGTCTCACATGGTGTTTGATCCCAACACTTGGGATTGTTACTTTCGTCGGCGCAACCCTTGACTCCTCCAGACTTCAGAACAGCCCTGGGGTAAGAACACATTCCATAGCCAGAAACACTAGCATCGGAAAAATGGTGAAGCTCATACTGTTGAACTTCCTTGGATGTCAATGGTATGTAGTGCCGTGGTATCTCTACCGAAGACAGATTGAAGAGATCTTGTATCCATGCTTCCCAACGTGGCCTGAGGTCATCAGGATGTGGTTCATCCCATCCTACCCTGTCTTAGCACATTCTTTGTAAGATCAGTTTACCCTTCAAAATTAAAAGTGCCACAAAGAGGATCAAAAATTGAGGCTACTGTTGACAGTACTCCTCTTCTGGTAAAGGGATGTTCTTTTACCGTCACTCTGAACTGGAACTTATCTGAGCTGATGCACCATTGGACCCCAAGAGCCCGTTCCATCTTGTGTTCTCCCAAGGCCATGTCAAAGGCAGCTTGAATTTGTGTAGGCGGAGATTACCAGTGTTGAAGAGGTCTCTTGCCTCTTTAACAAGCTTGATAGCTTCTACTTCACTGGCCAAACTTGTTAATCCATCATCAACATAAAAGTTGCGCTGTATAAACATCACTGTAGCTTCACTAAACTTGCCTTTTCCTTCTGCAGCCAGGTGGTGGAGCCCAAAGTTTGCGCAGCCAGGTGACGATGCAGCACCGAGCAAGTGAACCTTCATGCGGAACGATGATGGTGGAGCTTCCATATTCCCTCTTTCCCACCACAGAAATCTGAGGTAGTCTTGGTCCCTTGGTGCAACCTGAAATTGATGAAACATCCGCTCCACATTACAAATGATGGCTACTTGTCCTTTGCGGAAATGACACAAAACCCCTGTGAGGATATTTGTAAGATCTGGCCCGGTGAGTAGATGCTCATTCAGTGAGGTATTCTGAAACTTAGCTGAACAATCAAATACCACACGAATCTTTCCTGGCTTTTAGGGGTGATAAACCCCTTGGTGAGGGATATACCACGTGGTCTGATTGAGCACCTCTGACTCTGAAACCTTTTCAGCATCATCTCTTGCTATTATGTCCTCCATAAAAGCCACATAATCCTTGTGATATTGATCATCTTTCTTGAGACGCTTTTCCAGACATCTGAGTCGATGTTGTTTGGCAGACTTGGCCTCTCTTCCTTGAAAGGCAGTGTCATTTTGGCTTTTGCTTGATGCCTTCTTTCAGCTTTGCCAAGAACCTAATATCTTCTTGTGATATATATATTTTTTAAATTTCGTGTCTTTATCTTCTTGTGATATTAGAACTTCTTCACTGAACTTCTCAGTAAAATCTGACTCAAAGACCTTGACCTTGAGTATATCTGTCGGAGTGATCATTTCCTTGACTTGAGTTCGATAAACTGACTTGATCTCAGAAGATGGCTTCGTAGCTGGCAGAACTTCCTTTACGATGACATAGTGGCTGACACCAATTTCATCGTTCTGATCATAATCAACATCAGTGCTTCTGTAGCCGATAATGCTCCAACCCAACACAGACCTTTGTGCATATGGCTGGGTTTCATTGCCCGTGATGACATCTCCGGGAAGTAAGGCTTGGGGACAGTTATAGCCAATTAACAATCCTACTTCACAGTCGAGCTCAGGAGACATTTCATCTGCCAAATGTTCTAGGTGAGGCCAGGACTTTGCCATTGTGCTCGTGGGTATATGGGATCTGTTTGCTGGTATGTATTCTCTGGTGTAGGTTGTTGGGAGTTTGATTTTAGTGTCAGAGCTGATGCCTCTCACCTGTAGTCCTTTGCACCTTGTGGCTGTTCACCACCTTTGTTTTTGATGTTATTTTGGACACTTTAAGTTTTACAGGCTCTTTCTTGACACACAACGTTTCAATTGCATCCTGCAGCATGAATGTTGTGTCGCTCTGACTATTAAGTAAAGCATACATCTGAACTTCCTTGTCTGGTTTAGCTGTCGTGGAGACATAGACTAGAACAATAGATGAAGTATGAGTGCTGCTCTTCTCTTGAACAACTCGGTTAGAGGTAGCTTGGTGTGTTTCTATAAGTTCAGACTGTTGGTTCCTGTCTCCTTTGTTTTCATTTGACCTTTCTTGTTTGTTTCTTACCCCATGCTCTTGGTCTTTCTTCCCACGATCTTGATGTAGGCAAGTGGGGTGGCGCTTTCCACAAATGTCACCTCCAAGTTGAGAAATCTCACAAAGTGTCTGAAGTCAGGGAACATTTTGATTTCATCTTGATAAATCGTGGCTTCTCTATTCCAGCGTGAGCTCAACCAGTCTGGGAGCTTGCCAGTAATCTCTTGGTTTTCCACACAGTCGTTGAGAGTTCGTAGACCTTGAACATAAGGCATAGCTGATTCCACACTGCTCAGGAAATCAACAAACAAACTCACAGAGATTTTTGCTGTCTTTGGGGCCAATTTTAGGCCACGTATGTATCTTGTCACAGTATGACTTGGCAACTATGAATGTATTACCAAATCTGTCTTCAAGTATGTCCCAGGCAGCACAATAAGCTGTTTTTGTGTTCCTACAAGGAAGTGACCTTCAAAAGCTCTCTTGGCTGAGCCACCAACATACTTGCGTAGAAAGAAGAGCTTTTCTTGAGTTGGCAGGTTTTTGCAATCAATCAGAGTACAGAAGGAAAGCTTCCAATCATTGTACTTGAGAGGATCGCCTTTGAAAACGTCTGGTTCTGGTACTGGAACTTGATTAGCTGTGATTGCCTCAGCAAGCGTTCTCACAAGGTCATTGGAAGCTGCATGAGAGGTCAAAAAGGATGGAGTGGCTGTAACTTGAGTGGATGGGGCTTGTTGCATGAGGGGAAGTGCAGTTTGGGTGATGACTTGACTTACAGGGACTTGAGTAAATGTGGAACCAAATGTGATGGGTACATGGAGGGATAGTTCTTCTAGCTGTTCTACTTCTCTTCTTTTCCCTCCCATCTTCATTTTTCAGCACTTTCTGCTATGAACTGAGCTCTTTTTCTAGCACTGTCTGCTTCCATTTTCCTTTCTTTAGCTTCTCTTTCAGCCTTTAAGATTTGTTCTTCCACCTCAAGTCTTTGAATTTCTTCCTTTTGTTGATGTTGTGCATTTGTTATCTTTATCACCTCTTCCGCAGCTACAACTTCAACTGCCACTTGTTTTGCATTCAGGGACAGGATGGGATGCCTTTGACTAAGCAGTTTGAGCTGAGGGGATGCTAGACATTGTGGCGTCAAACACTGACTTAGTATCAGGCCAAGATATGTCATCACCACTGCGAAAGTGTTGAACCTTTATAGGTTTGGGTTGGAGGAACAGCTTGAACATAATTTGGCAGCCCTTTTCCTTAGAAGGCGAACCATACTAAATATATCTGAAAGTGCTGTGCAAGATACAGCAAGTAAGCCAGATATTGGACCTATCAAAACCTTTACTTTTTTTTGCTATTCAGAGAATACTCCTGAACTACTATCCTGATGCAGACATGTCTATAACGTCAGAAATAATAAATGCAATCTCAGAGAGCAATGTCATTCTGAAGCACACTCGGAAAGGAGGTTCCCTATCTATTTCATCAAGAAGAGACTTTTACATGGTAAAAGAATTTCAAATTGTGGAACCTGTTGAGTTTGTTACAAATAAACACATGCAGTCAGTTGTCCTTAAAATGCTCCAAATGCTTATTCAAAGATGAAATCTTGGACAAGGCTCTCAAAGTTAGCTGTGGTGATATGCAAGGATATAGGACCTTCAGAGACGGTTTACATTTCAAAGAAAATGCTTTACTGGTGGGAAGGAATTTTAAAATTGCCTTATGTCTTTACTTCGATGACTTTGAGGTTGCAAACCCTATTGGGACCTCTAAAAAGAAACACAAAATGTGTACGGTATATTTGGGTACTTCCAAAATTTTGCTCTTAGCTCTCTTTTTTTTTTAACCTGTCCTGTTTGGCAGCTAAGCAGCGGTGCCTTAGCTGCCGTGTTGTGCCTTAACAGATTTAATCTACAAGGGAAGAGTATGATATACTCTTCCTGTTGCAATTGGTTTTGACCTTTATTGGCAGGGCTACCGGACTGACAGATAGAAGACAGGGGGAGACAGGAATGGAAAGGGGGAGGGGAGAGAAAGATAGATGGAGATGGGGTTGGGGTGGGAGGCAAAAGGACAACAACAACAACAACAACAGTAACAACAACAACTTTGGCAACAACAGTAACCAAAACTACAATAACTATAACTATAGCAACAACATTATCTACAATTACATAGCATGTCTGAGAATTATTCAAGTACATTCAGTAGATGTTAAATTGAAAATTAAGAACAATTAGTTCTTAGGCAGTAATAGTTATAGCAATTATAACAGCAACTATAACAATAATAAACATTTAGCAATAATTACTGCAAAAAATGTTGTGGTTATGACGTTTGTCATTGGAAGTGGTTGGATGCAGTTGGTCTTGATGTGGGGAGAGACAACCCACCCCCCGGCCCCAACAGCTGGCAGGTCAGGGCCCAGGTCACCAGAACCACCGACAACCCCCAGAGTACAGAGAGCCCATGGCCATGCACCCCACAGATAGCCACAAACCCAAACCCAGGGAAGACCAGCGGGAGGACGCAGGGCCACAGCCCCCCAAAGATGCAGGGTCACAGAACGACGGAGGCTGGAGTCCCAACCACCTACCCCACCCACTATTCAAAATGGCGCTACGCAAGTGGTAGCCTGTTACAGCAGCGCCTGCTCCCAGTTGAGCTTTCTTTCCGATTTGTTTGTCTTTAATATTACTTTTTAGTACTTTCTTTACTCTGCTGTGTTCTGTATCGACCAATGCATCATGGAGACCAAAATTGCCGTGTTTGGTCTGGTCTTTCTTTTACTTTTTTTACTGTTTTCGTCCGTGTCGGGGGATACTTGACATGGTCCTATTGTTTACAGTAGGGACCAGCTGTTAGTGCTCCGTAGCATCACTTTGCTGCAACTCCCTGAGAGACCTGATGTCCCCCGCGAGCTGAGGAGGAGGAGACGGGGATGCTGTGCTGGAACTGTGCGCCGCATCAGGAAAAGGATATTTTGACCCGTCCTCTGGTCCATCGTCATGGGAAACGTAAGGTCTCTTCCCAATAAGATGGACGAGTTAGCGGCGCTGACCCGTCATCAGTGGGAATACAGGGAGTGCAGCATCATGATGTTTACAGAGACCTGGATGACTGTGCTCACTCCGGACACAGAGGCGGAACTGCCCGGCTTCAAACTCGTGCGGGCGGACAGGACGAGGGAGAGCGGTAAGAGGAAAGGAGGAGGACTGGCAGTGTATGTGAATGATAGATGGTGTAACTCGGGGCACATCACTATTAAAGAGCAACACTGCTGCCGGGACACTGAACTGTTGGCCGTTAGTATGAGACCATATTACCTGCTGCGGGAATTCTCGCATGTTATCGCGATAACTGCGTATGTTCCCCCCTCTGCTAACGGTGATGCAGCCAGTGATGTCCTCCACTCTGTCACAAGCAGGCTGCAGACAGATCACCCTCAGGCACTCCTTCTCATCTCTGGGGACTTTAACCATGCCCCTCCGTGGATTAATACTGACATCAAGGCCCTTAAGGAGAAGAAGAGGGTCTTCAAGTCAGGAGACAAAGGTGAGCTGAGGGCTGTGCAGAAGGAGCTGAAACAGAAGATCAGGGAGGGGAAGAACACCTACAGGTAGAGAACCAGCTGCAACAAAAGGACATCTGCGGTGTTTGGAGGGGCCTGAAAACCATCTCCGGCCATGGGGGGTCTCACTCCCAAGCTATGGGGGACCACAAGTGGGCAAACGATCTGAACACTTTCTTCAACAGATTTGATCAGATGTCTGCCCCTCCCCCGGCACCCCCTGCATGCAGTGTTCTTTTCTCCAATGTCTCCCCCCCCCTCCTCCCTTTCTGCTCCACTCTACTCACAGCCACCCCCCACTGCTCAGCCCATCAATACAACCCCCGCATTCACACCATCCAATGAACAGCCCCCCTGCTCCACCCTGTCCCTCACAACAACCCAGGTGAGAAACCAACTGCGGAGGATCAGGGCAAGGAAGGCTGCAGGTCCAGACGGCATCAGCTCCAGACTCTTAAAATCCTGCGCAGACCAGCTGTGTGGGATTGTTGGATTAATCTTCAGTATGAGTCTGAAGCTGGGGAGAGTACCACAGCTGTGGAAAACATCCTGCGTGGTACCTGTGCCCAAGACACCGCACCCCAAGGACCTCAGCAGCTAGAGGCTGGTGGCACTTACATCCCACCTTATGAAGACCCTAGAGCGGCTGGTCTTTGCCCATCTCCGCCCACTGGTGAGCCCAGTGTTGGATCCACTCCAGTTTGCCTACCAAGCTGGCATCGGGGTGGATGATGCTGTCATCTTCCTCCAACACCGAGCTCTCTCTCACCTGGAGAAACCTGGGAGCACTACCTGCACCATTCAGCCCAAACTCCTGGGGGACAAGCTGGGGCAGTCTGGTGTGGACCATCATCTCACATACTGGATTTTGGACTACCTCACCAACCATCCACAGTATGTGAGGACCAGAGGCTGTGTGTCCGACATCGCCGTCTGCAGCACAGGGGCCCCACAGGGAACGGTCTTGGCTCCGTTCCTCTTCACCCTGTACACTGCAGACTTCACCTAGGATTTATTTATTTCCATATCGATATAAGTTAGATCACCCAGTAAACAGTGAGGGGGAGACAGGTATGGGGTATCCTAAGCATGTTGATAGGTCTTCACATATCCGCTGCCAAAATGTTCTGACTGGTGTGCAAAGCCAAATAGCATGTAGGTAGGTATCTGGTGCGCCATCTGTGCAGTTCATGCATATGTTTGATTGTGTCAAACCCATCTTGAACATCCTTTGTCCAGTGTAATGTATTCTATGAAGAGTTTTGTATTGAATAAGGTGTAGGCTGATGTTCTGGGTCATTCTAAAGGTATTAAAGCAAATTTTCTTCCAGGCGTTAGAGTCTAGATTTGTGGATAGGTCTTCTTCCCATTTGGAGGTTGGTAGCGATACTGTTTGATCGTTTTTGGACAACAGTTGGTTTATTTTGGAAAGCAGTTTGACCAGCGAGAGCTTCAAAAAATCTGCTATCGTTGATGGTGGCTATGAGTTCAGCTTGTTAAGGTCGAACCTTGCCTGAATTATGGATTTTAATTGATGGTATTCTAGAAATTTATTTTTGTTAATGTCATGTAGTGTGACCAGATTGTCAAAGGACATGAAGTTATTACCTTGGATAATATGCTCCAGGTGTTTTATCCCTTTATTGTACCATGATGTGAAGTTTATTGTCTTTTTATTTTGCAGGATGCCAGGATTGTTCCAGATGGGTGTGAGCTTGGATGTGTGAAGGAGACCCGTTTTTTTTTTAAGGAATTCCCACCAAGCTGTCAGAGAAGTGCTAATGTTGATCAACGTCTATCCAAGTTTGATCTAAGGGAGTTTGTTAAGTGCATGTTATAAGATATTGTAGCCTGTTGGCGACGTAATAATGATAGGAGTTTGGTACCTCAAGCCCACCACAATTTTTAGCCTTTTGTAGCATTTTTAGGCTTATCCGTGATGGTTTTGTTTTCCATAGGAATTTAGATATATTGGAATTTAGTGATTTGAACCAGGCGGAGGGCGGCTGTGTTGGGATCATCGAGAAGATGTAATTAATTTTTGGGAGGATCATCATTTTAATTGTTGCCACTGTTTCTAAAAGTGATAGGGGTAGGGTCCTCCATCTATTGAGGTCATCTTTTACTGTTCTAATGAGGGGTGTGTGATTTAGGCGTGACAGTTCAGACAGCTTAGCGGGAATGTTAATCCCTAGGTACTTGATGTTTCCTGTCTGCAGCAGAACGCTTGGGGTGCTCTGATAGTCTATGTTAATAGGCAGGATAATTGATTTGTTCCAGTTAATAGAATAGTCTGAGATGGATGAGAATTTATGATAACACAGAGGGAGATGATAACACATAGTGTTATCATCTCAGAGAGGGAAGTTTGTTTATCTTGGAAGAAAAGTAATACGTCATCCACATAAAGACTTATCTTATGGTTTACTTTTGCTGTTTGAATTCCTTTAATTTAACTGTTTTGCTGAATTGCGGCTGCCAGTGGTTCTATGAATAGGGCAAAAAGGGATGGAGAAAGTGGACATCCCTGTCGGGTGCCCCTTTGAAGGTTAAAGTGTTGAGAGGTGCGATCATTTGTTATGACACGTGCACTAGGTATACTGTATAATATTTGGATCCAGGATAGGAAGTGGAGTCCAAATCCAAATTTCTTTAACGCCGCCCAGAGATATTTCCAGTATTACCCATATTACCCTATCAAATGCCTTTTCTGCGTCTAATGAAACAATTATGGGTTCTTTTTTTTCTATGTTACAGTAGTCTTTTAAGTTAAATAATCTGCCTGTGTTGTTAGTGCATTGTTGGCCCTTAATAAATCTAATCTAATATCGCAGTTTCCTTAATTTCATTGACCATTTTATGGAATATTCGTCCAAGTATTGATCAAAATTCTTTATAGAATTCTACCAGAAAACCATCTGGCCCTGGAGCTTTATTGTTGGGCATATGCTTGAGTGCTTCTTGAAGTTCCATTATTAAGATGGATGAATCAATTGCCTGGGTCTGTTCTTTGTTTAGTTTCGGCAGATCAACAGTGCTCAGGAAGGATTCAATGTTAGAATCAGACGGACTGATTTGTGATGAGTATAGTTGTTGATAGAATTCTCTAAAAGCATTATTAATTCCTCTGGAATGTGAGTTATTTTTCCAGACGAGTCTTTCACTGAGGAGATAATTACCTTTTCTTTATTTCGTTTTAGCTGGTTTGCTAGGAGTTTACTAGATTTATTGCTATGTTCGAAGTTTTCCAGACGTAATCTTTGTAGTTGAAATTGTGTTTTAGTATTAAGTAGATCATTTAGTTTTAATTTTAATTTTCTTAATTCACTCAACAAGTGTTCTTCTTGGGAGGCAGCGTGGGCCGCCTCCAAGACTTTTATTCGTAATTCTAATTCCGTTTCAAGTTGTTTTTCCTTTTTTTTGTGTGTGTGACGAGTAAGAGATAATTTTACCTCGCATGACTGCTTTTGCTGTCTCCCAGAGAACACAGGCTGATATGTCAAGTGTGTTGTTTGTTTCATAAAATATTGTCCATTCTGTTTCAAAGAATTTAATGAAGTCTACGTCTTTCAGCAAGGGCGTATTACATTTCCAGTGCCTAAAGGATTGTGTGACTTTTTTCATGGTGAGTGTTATGGTGACAGTTGCATGGTCGCTGATGGTGATAGGGTGGATCTGTGTGTTGATGATATCCTTCATAAGTGAGTTACTTGTTAAGAAGTAATCTAAACGGGAGTAGGAGTGGTGGACTGGAGAGAAGAAAGTAAATTGTTTGAGTGTGGGGTGATAGGAGCGCCAGGCATCGCAAAGACCAAAATCATTCATGTTTTGTTTTATTATTTCAACTGACTGCCAATTTTGTTGGCTTCCTGCTCTACTGCGTCTGTCCACCTCTGGATTAAGTGTCAAGTTGAAGTGCCCTCCCACTATTAGTGTGTTATCAGAGTGTGTTGCCAGTGCCCCGAAGAAGTTATGGAAAAGGGATGGGTCGTCACCATTTGGACCATATAAATTAGCATTGCAAATCTCTGTGTTATTTGTGGTTATATTGAGTATTATGAACCTTCTTTCTGGATCTATAACAGTATTGTTACATGTGAAGTTTATTTTTTTAAAATTAGAACGGCTACTCCTCTCTGTTTAGAGTTGAAACTAACTAACTATGTATGCGGGAATTGTGGTGTGTTGAGTTTATGTTGACCTTCCTTGGATATGTGAATTTCTTGTAATAAGACAATGTCTGCTTGTATGCTGTTTAAGTCAAATTATCTGCTGCAACATACAAGTGAATGATGAAGTGACTCGATCGTCTCTTCCAGGTTGGACGATGTGTTAGGCAGTCCAAGTAGAGGTACCAAAAAATAAAAATAAAAATAATATATATATGGCATGCCGTTCAGGAAATAAAACCTTGAATATATGGAATGAAACTCTGAATATATGGAATGAAACTCCGAATATATTGAATTAAACTCTGAATATATTGAATGAAACTCAGAATATATTGAATGAAACCTTGAATATATGGAATGAAACTCTGAATATATTGAATGAAAGTCTGAATATATTGAATGAAACCTTGAATATATGGAATGAAACTCTGAATATATGGAATGAAACTCGGAAACGCGGAAGTGCCTGCGGCCATCTTGTCTAACAGACAGTCTAACATGTAAAAGCGATTAAGTAATGAGGAACGTGATAAATACACTGGCGAATGCGTGCCGATACCCCTGCCCAATACCCTGGCCGTTCTCCTCACGAAGACGCTCGCTCAATTTGTAGCCGTGGCAGACCTACAACACCAAGTCCGGCAGCTGCTTTTTGGGCCAACCTGAGCAAATAAAAAAAGCAGAACTACTGACGGAACACTCTGTTGTGTGTAGAGGTGTGTGTGTGTAGGTCTGTGTGGTTAGCTTGATATAGATTTCAGTTGATTTATTGAAGGTAAAACACAGTGAGTGGCCGTGCGTAATGGCACTGCGCTCTGACGCGTCACTTCTCCGGCACTGGAGAAGATGCTGTGGCTACAGGGACTCGGTGCTGAAAGAGAAGCTCTTCATATATTGTTTAGATACAAGAAGAATCCCCCACATTTCTAGACCAATGCAGGCTGAATATTTAGTTTGGTATTGAACGTATCTGATGGTCGGCGACACAGCTTTGGGGACGTTACCCGCACAGCGGACAAATGCATAATGAGCTCATGCCTTACGGAGATAATTACTATGGGATTTAAGAAATGTATTACTGCTGTCGTAATCACGGTAACACAGTTTAACGGCATATATCAGTCCGCTGTGTGAGCTTCTCTTTCAGTTCACCGAGTCCCTGTAGCCACAGCAGCTTCTCCAGTGCCGGAGAAGTGTCGCGTCAGAGCGCAGTGCTTGGTGTTGTAGGTCAATATATTCAGAGTTTCATTCAATATATTCAGAGTTTCATTCCATATATATTCAAGGTTTCATTCAATATATTCAGAGTTTCATTCAATATATTCAGAGTTTCATTCCATATATATTCAAGGTTTCATTCAATATATTCAGAGTTTCATTCAATATATTCAGAGTTTCATTCCATATATATTCAAGGTTTCATTCAATATATTCAGAGTTTCATTCAATATATTCAGAGTTTCATTCCATATATATTCAAGGTTTCATTCAATATATTCAGAGTTTCATTCACAATATATTCTGAGTTTCATTCCATATATTCAAGGTTTCATTCAATATATTCAGAGTTTCATTCCATATATTCAGAGTT
>JAFBJQ010004012.1:0-15670 GCA_016785345.1 Trinectes maculatus | reverse complement strand
TATTTGGTGCATAAATATTACACAATATCACCTGTACACCCTCTATTAATCCCTGCACACATATCATCCGTCCCTCTGTATCTTTATCCTCTTTAAGCAACACAAAATGTATGTTTCTGTTAACCAAAATCATTACTCCATTGCGTGAACTTGAAAATGAGCTGTAAAAAACATACCTCACCCAGCCAGTTTTAAATTTCTCTGCCTCTCCCTCATTTAGGTGGGTTTCCTGTATGAAAACTATGTCTACCTTATTTGTCTTCAAATATGATAAAACTTTACGCCTTTTGACTGGATTCCCACTTCCATTAATATTCCACGACATGTACTTAATACATTTCCTGGTCATCATTGTTCAAGGTTGCTTCATAACCACATCTACAGCACTGTACATGTTCAAGATGCTCACACCTACTGACACCGTTCTTTAAGACCCTGTACCTTACAAAATACCAACATAAACATGAACACATAACCTGAAAAGGAAACCTTTCTAATGCGGAACAAAAAAAACTAAACCAAAATTCACGCCAGACAACGTCTGACATTCCTGAAGCTGTCATATGCAGCTTTAAAAGTAAAAAAACAAAAGAGAAAACAAACAAAAACAAAACCTTTATCCGGTCCGTGGGTTACCGCTCCTCCCGCCTCAATCCCGCGGTGGCAGCTTTACCAAGTGGACCTCCCCCGGACATTATCTCCATTACAAGTATGGGCTCTTGAGTATAAGCACACATCAGCTCACCTCCCAGAATGTTTAACCTTGTCCTTCCTCCTGATCGTTGTCATTGATGAATTTATCCGCCGCCTTCGCTGTGGTGAAACTCACGTTTTTCTCCCGCCACTTGAACCGCAGTGTGGCCGGGTAAGCCAGCGCGTACCTCACCTCCATCTCCCGGAGCTTGCGCTTCACCGAGGTGAAGGTTTTCCTCTTCTCCGCCAACTCTTTCGTCATGTCGGGGAATACTGACATCCGGCATCCTTCCCATACAAAGCCTCGTTTTTCTTTTGCCACATTTATCACCTTTTCTCTCGCCGACTGTCTCAGGAACCTGATGAGCACCGGTCTTGGCGGCTGTTCTGGGTCCGGCACAGGTGCGAGCAGCCGGTGCGCTCTCTCGATTTCAAACTCGTCAGCCTCGGCCTGAATCCCCAGTCCCTCTTCTAAAATCTTTCGAACACATCTCAGCAAAGTCCCATTGGTCCCAAATGTCTCCTTAAAGCCTACCAGCCTCACGTTGTTCCTTTTGCTGTGATTTTCCAGTGTCTGAAGGCGCAGCCGCATTTCCTCCATTAGCTTACTTTTCTTATCCTCGTCAGTGTGTAACCGCTCCGTAGTTTCTTCCAGGCGCACGATGCGGGTCTCAGCTTCCGACAGTCTCTCCTGCATTGCCGTCACTGTTGTCTTCAACTCCGTCGTCGTCTCCTTGATAGTCGACACGTCCGTCGCAACACTCTGTAGTGTGGCGCTCATTTTAGTCACTTCTGCGAATAAGCTGTGAAGGCCAGGAGAGCTGGGGCCGTCACCCGCCGAGCTTTCCTCCTCACGCTGGGGGCTTTTCCGGGTCGACATGCGGCCCGTAGTTTTGAAATACTTCGCCAACGACATTTCACCTATTTTAGATTGTTTCCTCTCAATAACACAACACCACGTTTACACTCTTCCCGGCGGAGGTAAATCTTAAACAAATGCGAGCCTCTTTTCGTAATATTTTACAATTTTACATGTCGGGGAGAGGAGAGTCCCTATGCAGCAGCCATCTTGTTCGCCGTACCCACGTAACTCGGTTTCCCATATTATCTTGATGAATTTTTTGATTTCTTCTCCCTCATGGAGCTCGAAGGGGTCCTCCTCCTCCTTAAAATAGGTCTCTCCCCCTTCGTTTAGCAGGACAAAGGATGGAATGTTTTCGCCTCTCATGCATCGGGCCACCAAGCCGTTCAGCACTCCCCAGTCATTTGAAGTGATTAGGGGTTTCGGTGTGTCTGGACTGAAGGTCTGCCCCGAATGGAGCTGATACATACACAGTTCAGCGGTGTGGTAGTTGAAAGAATAGCCCCATTTCTCACCCGTCTCCAAACACCACTCTTCCTGGAGAGGCTCCGCTGCCGGCTGCTGGAATCGGCACTTAAACACCATCAGTTTTCTTGGTGCCTTCCACGGCGAGGCCTCCCGAATGACGCTCAGAGGCGTCTCACTGATGATACTGGAGGTGGAAGCTCTCTTGCTCATTTTATTTTTTCAAATCTGGCGCGCACTGGACAACGGCCTGCAACGGTCTCCGGCTATCGTGGGCGGGGTCGGATGGCTTCACGTGAGTTTTATAGAAACATGTCTAGGCCTATATGTAATTGCGTGTGTGTGTGTGTGTGTGTGTGTGTGTGTGTGTGTGTGTGTGAGAGGGAGAGAGAGAGAGAGAGAGAGAGAGAGGCACTCAAGGGGGCCTAACCAACATACTCACACATACCAATAACAACTCTTTCGCCTTATTGTTCATTGTAAAGTTCAAACAACATTTAAAAAACACTTTAATTACCATATGTCACCTTTGACCATATTGATCTTTCATCTCAAGTTCACAGGATATTTTAGGACACTTTAATTACATCATTAGGAGAGTTTTATAGAAACATGTCTCATTAGGAGAACCCAACTTGACCTTTAAGGTCAACAGGGGTCATTAGGAGGCCATGGTCATTAGGAGGCCATCAATCAAATTTTGACATAAGGTATGTTTCTATACTCTCTCAGATGTGTGAAACAAACAAACAGTGGCCTTGGAAACCGAATAGGGAAATCACTGACTGAGAACGTCTCACTTGGTTTCAAGGAGGGGCTTTTGCATAAATATGTGATATTAAGTCTGAGAGGACAACATAGATGCACTTCAGTTCACATTCCTCGCTGTGAGACACTCATAATTGCATGTTGTGATCCGGTACGTGGCTCTTTGTGTTATTTTATTTTTATTGATTACCACCTCATATGATACGATACATGGACCCATTGGCCATGGCTCACGGACATCAGATGCCAAAGATGAACATGCACCAAGGGGGCTTCCGCAGTCATCTCACTCTGGGCGACAGGAACACATCGCCAGGTGGGGTGCACAGGGGATCCGTCACACCCTCTCCATTGCGCAACGTACAGAGGCGGAGATGGTACGAGGAGGAGCTGCGAGGACGTCAGACCCAGGCGGGTTGCATCTGACGGATGGACACCATCTGGGCCGGAGGATCCCCAGCCGCCTCGATTCAAGCGACAGAAGGCGAAAGAACGTGAGAACGCAGCGCTCAAAGCAAAATGTGCCCCTGCGGACCAAAGGCGCGGTCTCCCAGGAGGCCCAGAGACCGCAAGCAAACAGTCACGTCGTCAAAGCCCGCGGGTGAATTTCAAGGTGGCGGAGACGGGATCCGGTCTCTGATAATCAATCCTCGGGCAAACCCCGGGATGGCAGCCGCTTCACCTAACACAAAGCGTAAAACAAAGAAGCTCAGATGGAGCGACCACCTCGAAACCTGGTCCGAAATCAAGGTGGAATGCCACCCGAGGCGCAGGTCCATTTGAATGATTGAGTCATCCGAACAGATCCAAAAGCGACAGGGTCCTGGAAACACGAGTCGTCCGTCGTAGAGGATGATGATGATGACGAAGAGGAGGACGATGATGAAGTGAACGATTGGGACCACGCAACAGAAACTTGCGTTGACCAAACGGGAGTATTGAACTGCGCACAGACCCGAGCCCCGGTCGAGCAAGGTCGAAATGAGCCATCTTCAGCCTCTTCATACAGCTGCACCTGCACATCATCGGATGAGGATGAAGACGAGCACCGCAAGGCAGATCACGACGGAGAGAGAGGAGGGTCTCCACATGACAGGGACGAGGCTTACAGGATGCCAAAAGCGCAGAAGAGGGATGCTAGCAAGGCGCCTCTTCAACCCGGGCCCTCTGCCTGCTCGAATCAACAACCTGTGACAAGGGATGGTAGCAAGGAGCCTCTTCGACCCGAGTCCTCCGCCTGCTCGAAACAAACAACGTGTGAAGAGGGATGCTAGGAAGGAGCCTCTTCGACCTCTGACTACTCGAATCAACAACGTGTCTCTCCTCGCACCAGTTCAGACAGACATGAACTGGAGACCTCCGACGGCTCTCACGACAAAGGCAGAGCCCCGCGCTATTGGGCGGCGGGGCCGGATGGGGAGATGAGCGGCAGAGAGGACTGGGTGGTGACTGAGGGTGCTGGGGCCACGGTAGGGGTGGGAGACCATCTGTTGGTTATCGAATCGCGAGAGGATTTGTGTAATCCTCTCGCGACAGAGCCGGTCGACGAGGAGCTCTCTGTTGGGGACGATGTCCCGACAGTGCCTCTGCACGAAGCCGCAGAGGCCCAGGGTGAATCAACCTACGTGGAGGACATCGCAGAAGGTGGATTATTGTTGGCAAGAAGCGGCGTGGAGCTCGAGTCAGCCATCATGAGCATAAGCAATGAGACGTAAGCACTCACTCACTGTGTGACATCATATCCTTTCCTTTTCACCTTCCTTTGCAGGAACAACACCTCTCATGTGACAAACACTCTCAGCGACGCTGAGTACGTGAACCGGTTTCAGGAGCATGAGGCTGAGCAGGGCGCCCTCCAGACCCGTTTGCTGTAGTGGTTCAAAGATACCTCAGATAATTCAATATGGACCGCTCCCCACCCCCCAGAACCTAACCTATGGGTGTCGATGCCCGGCCATGTCTCTTCCTGCTGCATGCAGTGGTTCTCAGCTTGTGTGCGTGGGTGTGTGTGTGTGTGTGTGTGCGTGTGTGTGTGTGTGTGTGTGTGTGTACGTGTGTGTACGTGTGTCTGCATGTGTGTATGTGTGTGCGTGCTGGCTTGTCCGTGTGTCCCTCTGGGTATTTTTTGGGGGTGGGAGGGGTGGGTTCAGTCTTTGTCTGTTTTTAGCCTCTGTGAGGCACTTTGTGTTGCTTTTAAGTATGAAAAGTGCCATATAAATAAAATTTGATTGATTGATTGATCATGAGCATAAGCAATGAGACGTAAGCACTCACTCACTGTGTGACATCATATCCTTTCCTTTTCACCTTCCTTTGCAGGAACAACGCCTCTCATGTGACAAACACTCTCAGCGACGCTGAGTACGTGAACCGGTTTCAGGAGCATGAGGCTGAGCAGGGCGCCCTCCAGACCCGTTTGCTGTAGTGGTTCAAAGATACCTCAGATAATTCAATATGGACCGCTCCCCACCCCCCAGAACCTAACCCAGCACCCAACGATGTGCCACACCACGCCGACGCCCCCTTTTTGAGCGACAGGTTTGCCAACACAACGCTAGTAGACCTCAGCGCCTTCTGCGACCCGGTGGGAGACCAGGGGTTTCAGACATCTCAGCGACCTCAGATAACTCAGCAGCACCGGCGGTATAGCCCATGTCCCTCACCAGGGGGTGCTCAGCCGCAGCCTCAGTGCCCTCAAGGTGACTACTCTTACCCCACGCCTCCTCAGAGTGAAAACGTCATCCAAGCGCAAGACTGGGAGGATCGCGGAATACAAACGCTGGCGCAAGGAGACGCTATGGAGCCGCAGACAGATAAAGAAGCAGAGTCAGCAGCATCAGATGCAGCATCAACAACAGCAGCAGCAGAAGACAAAGAAAAGGAAAAAGAAGAAGAAGAAGCCACTGGTTCTCAGGACCTCCTTCCTAGCCTGTCCTCCTCAGAGCTCATTGGGCTGATTACATGTGTGGCATGCAGTCAGGTGCTCAACAGAGCACCGGTTTGTCCAGAGTACCTATTGCAACTCAACAGGCCTATCCAGTGCCAGTGCGGCTGCGTGATCTGCACGCTGTGCTACTGGGCCCACCGAGGCTGCCGCAAACACGACGTCTCCTCAACACACGGCCCCACAAACAAGACTGCCAGTTACCTGGCCGACTGCCCGCAACTGGAGAGCGTGGGAACCTGGGACCTCGACCAGGATGAAACCGCATCCGAACTCAAAGATGGTACGTTACACGCAAACGCGACTGGTGCTTCACTTGTTTACTTTATGTCATGGTCTCTCAGCCATCTAAAACCATCTCATTTTTCTCTTGTCCTTTCTGTCCCCACGCAGTATTTGAAGTCATCATCCAGACCAAGGACGACATGACTTTCATGTACTGGGAGAACCGGTGTCTGCTAGAGGAGGATGCCCACAGATACGTGTGCATCCCTCATGTACCAGGCTTTTGGGATCACGTCCTGGTCGGCAGTATGCCCCATCCCTCGACCGGCACGGAAGCGATGATGGGACCGGACCTCTATCTGCCTTGTCTGTTCGACATGAACATGGGGAGACACGTGTTCCACTGGTGCTGTTTTGTGCTCAGGAAACAAATAATTGTGACGATGTGGTGCACCACGACCGTACCAGTCCTCGCCACATTGCAAGACTTGCATTGCAAGACTGTGATGGTCCCGCTGATTGACAGCTCCTTGCGGGACAAGGTGAGGGACGTGGCTTTCAGGCGGATGCTCCACTATCTGCGTGAGTGGTTCGTCTTTCGTCAACAATCTACCCCTCGTCTAGTTAGATTTCTCGAGCTGAGGCACAGGTTGCCCTTTGAGGATCCGGTCCCGCAAGGCCAACATGGACTCCATGCCCTGCTCATAGCGCGTCGTCGAGGAACGCGACGTTGCACGCGACATGTTTTGCGTGTTCGGTGTCCCTGAAACGTGCCAGCAGCTCACTGCCAATCTGGGCGATCTCATTGGTGATGCTGTTCATCGAGGAGGTGTTGAACAGCACCACCCTGGGTCTCACGACCCACCGAGCCGGCACTACGTGCTCTTTGCTCCCTGAGACCGCTGCAGCGGCCGCCACGGGTGGGACAGGGGCCACCATGTTGCGTGTGTCAAACTCCAACAGAGAAGCGGGGTTCCTTATCTCATGATAACAGTTGTCGCTGTGCGCCAGCTCGGCCATCCTCAGCACGGTTATCTCCCGACACCCATTTCTCATGAGCGTGTTCAGGTTCCCTTGCAGTCTGTCACTACGCTCTCTCACAAACAACCCTGCGGGATTCCTGTGTTGATGCAGCTCCCGACCGAGCCGTCGTGGCGATGCAGGTTGGAGATTGAAGGTGACCTCTGAGCCAGTTGCTTGTAGCTGATCTCGCCGGCGTCCGTCGACGAGAACACGTTGGAGGCCACGCCCTGGTTCAGGGCCGGGGCCGTGCACCCGACCGTGAAATATTCCCACTTGAACCCTTGCTGGTTACAGAAGGCTTTGTGTTCCGTTGAAGTCTCTCTGCCACTGCCGTGCTCCATCTGCACCCCGTCCACGTGCGCTATGGGGATCCTGTCGTGCCGTCCGCCGCCTACGTGGATGTAGTTCACTTTCATTTCGATGGCCTTGTCTCGAAAGCTGGACTCACCGGTGAAAGGCAAGGTGTCGGTGACCTGCTCCATGGTGAATTCGTAGCTCTCTTCGCCTCGCGTCGTCTCATTTGCCGCTGTGTACACAGAGACCTCGGGGACGAGCTCAGTGACATCGGATACTTTCCTTGTCCCGAGCCCCATATCGCAGCTCTGGGAGATCACCCTGAGCAGAGTGTCGCCCATCACGATGACCTCGGGCATGTCGCAGCCAATCACCATGCGTGCGTTCTCCAGCACGCAGACGGACGCCTCCAGCTGCACGTTCACCATCCCGCACATGAGCTCGGCCATTGTCAGGACGCAGTCAAGTTTTTCCGCTCGGGAGCAGCGACAGAGCCTTTGCGCTATCCTATCCGTGAGCGTGGGCTGAGCCGCGCACTACTGCAGCACCTCTATGGTCCTGGTCAGCTCCCACGACGTGCCCACGCGCTCCAGCTCTCGCTGTATCAACTCCACCGCCACCGACGGCACCGTGATGCCCAGCAGGCTCCCGAAGCGCATCGTGACCACCTTGGAGGTGTGTTGAAACAGTTGACTGTATTGCTTGGTATGAACCCCGTTGCCCACCGTGTCGTAGGTGCCCCGCTAAGCCTCACGCTGGTCCGTGATATCATAGCGCCTACAGAATCGTGTGGCCGTGGGCACGGCTTTGTCCGGGACCATCATCTTGTACACCAAGCCCGCCAGCAGACGACTTGTCTCTCTTTGCTGTCTGAAAAGAGACACCCCCATATGGGCTTGCAGTATCTTCACGGTGGCGTCCGCCGAGACCGAGCTGTTGGAGGCCGATGCCCTGATCATGTTGTTGGCGATGAACGACACGGAGGAGTCCGCTGGGTTGTCCATGAACCCAGGAGCCTTGGTGATCAGCCATTTGATGGCCTCCAAGGTTTTTAGCATGTAGGCACTAGGATCCATCTTGACCACGCTCATGGTTGCGACTAGAAGGTGAGGGCATGGGAGGGTGATACCTCCCCGGGTTGAGAAACCCGAAAGGTTCGACACTCTCGGGCTCGAGCCTGTCGCAACGAAGATGAGTACGTCCGCTCGCGTCCACAGGGCAAATGTTATGCTATCTGGAAGTAACTCGGGACGCCTCTTCCGCTCGACGACCCGGGTGTACCGTGGAGGTTTTCTCCCCGATCTCTGCTGCTGTGAGACGGTATCCTACCGAGGGCTCTGATCATCTTCTCGTGAGACTTGTCGTATTACATTAGTAAGCTCGAATCGTTCCCGCCGTAGCGAGCCAACAGGCGTTCTGCGGACGATGAGTCTGCAACCGCGTCAATCGCTTCCCTTTTTAACCTGGACAGCTGGAGTCGGTGATCGTCGGTGATCGTTGGTGTCGTCGTCTTGGTCGTCGCCTTGGTCGTCGTCTTAGTCGTCGTTTTCGTTGTCGTCGTCGTCGTCGTCGTCGTCGTCGTCGTCGTCGTCGTTGTCGTCGTCGTTGTCGTCGTCGTTGTCGTCTCTGTCCCTGTAGTAGAGTTCTTCGTAGCGATAGCTGGGGTAATTGCCCCGCCGGTTGACATTTTGCCTGTGGCTGCACAGGCAGCACAAGGCCCTAAACAACATCCAGAACATCGTCCGTGTCGATCTTTGCGACAAAAGTCCTCTAGGTAAGTATGACGAAGTGAGGAGGCTCACATTAACCCATCCGAGTGTTCAATACGCGTGGTCAAGGCCTAGCTCATGGCGAACTGCTCGTGCGGTGAGCGAAACTGCAGAGGCGAGTCCGTCTTGGCCGAGAGCGCCCTGGAGGACAGAGGAGACGAGCGAGACCTGCTGTCATTCAGGACCACAAGCTGCATGCGTCACAGGCGCGAACGCTCCATGTCCTCAGGAGGCGAGTCGCGCACGGACTACGATTGCTACGAGTGCTGTTACGGTCTGATCCCCTTGCACCGAGACGTCGAGTCGTGGGTCTACGTGGGCGAGGATCCGCAGTTGGCAATGGTGATAGAGGAGATCGTGAACACGTTCAGCCCGGCTCTTTCCATGGAGCTGCTGCTGTACAACTTGTTGGGGAGCAACAGTCAGAGCGCTTCCTGTGAGGTATCTCGTCGCCTGCTACACGTCCGAGGGCGCGTGCGAACACATCGAGACCACTTTGAGAAACATGATCCGCTGGACGGTCCTTGCGGGCTTCGCGCCGTGCATCTTCCTGCCCTGGAAGAAGATCAGGGATCGCGGACTGGGCCTGTCCGGCGAGGCCGCGGTGATCAGCATGACATCGGGCGAGCCGGTCGCCATGGGACGCGTTCCGTTGCGGCGGAGAAGGACAACGTAGACATCAATCTCCCCAGAGCGTCGCTTACCCCATCGAGCCCTCTTTTCACCAGTGCGCCTATCATCCCGGGCGTTGACGCGATCGTCCTTAGAGTCAGCTCCCTTCTCAACATCGTCTTCATCATCATCCTCATCGACATTACTGCCTCTCTCTTCGTCTCCATCGTCGCCCTCTCCCCGTTTCTCTTTGTTATCGTTGTCGCCAGCGTCCTCTCCGTTTTCACGGGGGGGGGGTCTTTCGTAACCCACCAGGCCCTCTCTGCCTAAGCCCAGCAGCCGCTCAGCGTGATTCTTCGGTTCGGGTTCCAGCAGCCATTGAGACTCGGGGTTCAGCACACAGGACTCCAGAGACCGAGAGTCTATCGAGATGATGAGCTGTCGCCGAGCCGCGTACAGCCTTGCTTTACCCTTGAGCATCCAGAGGGATTCTAAGCTGAGCTCGGTGAGGTCCGTTAACAAGACCCTAATCAGCAGGGTATTCTTGCCGCCCAGGGGCACCGCCGTATGTAGGTTGGTTTCAGTCAGCACGCCTTGGTCTCGCAGCCTGCGGACGAAGACACTGATCATCTGAACCGTTTCGAGTCTGGAGCCCGCGCATGTTTCGTGCCGTTCTGTCGGTCTGTATTGCACGAAGGAGTAGCCGTGTTGCGTGAGCGCTACTCCAATCAAATAGTCCAGCGTGACCAGGTCTTCTCCCGGCAAGGCCTCGAAACTATCGCAACCTCCCTTGTTCAAAGGATCCACAGTAAGCTGGGGCACAAAAGAAGATCCAATTCGGTGGGCTTCTGAGGCTACGCTGCACGTCGAGGGCCCCGGTGGCTCTTTCGGCGACGGGACCCGATGAAACAGTGCCACGTCGCGCGGGTAGTACGAATATGAGAACATAATGGATAATGGGAGTCTGTTCCACCCCAGGCCTCAAGGTCTCAGTTTCAGCACCAGGAAGTCGAACGCTCAATCGAGAACGCGGGAGAACTCGTCAGAGATGAAATGGTTCAGGTTCAGCTCCAGCAGGGACTCTCCAATCTCACACGGTCTCCTCAGGTGTCGGGGTCTGTAAATAGGCGCGGGCCAACCCGCGTGCTCCTCGACCGTCCACCTAGGCGACCGGGACGGCGGAGACAACCCGTCGGGATGTCCAATGGGCTGACGGGCCGGCACCTTGTTGCCTCTCTCCGCGATCTCACGCAACGCGTGCCTCCAGAACTCAGCAAAGCCAAACAACGCGCCGCAGCATGGGCACGCTACGGTCTCGCCGATCCCGTCCGAACACTCCTCGTCAAAGAGACTCCTCCGCGCCTCGATCATCACCTCGGGGGGAAGGGTGAATTCCGGCAGGAGTACCCGTCGCGTTCCTCGACCACCGAGAGCGTCTCGGGGATCAGCTTCATGTACCCGAATATGTCTCCGCGGGGCATGTGCATAAAGTGCCATTCCCCCGCAAGAGCTTTGCACGGCCTAGCATCCTCATGTCCTCTCGCTCAGTAGGTCCCGAGCTCTCGCGCCAGTAGCTATTCCACATACGCCTCCACTTTTTTCAACCTCTTAACGCATGACTCTCGCAGCTCTTGCGAGAACCTCACGTACGAGCGGACTGGTGTCCTCGCGACCGGTCAACCTCAGCATCGATTCAAAGTTGGTGACGTCCCAGATTCTGAGGATGGATGATCTGGAAAGGTTCGGACGATCGACGGGGTCGAAATCACCAAGGTCGCATCGCGCTGACATGCTATCGCTTGATCTCAACGTCGGTTATCTTCGGCGTCGCTTAGGTTCTCCTTCTTGGCTACCGCGTTTTGATTCGGTGTCGTCTTCATCTCTGAAGCTCGCGGCACGACACATTGGCTTGTGCTCGCTTCGGCGAGTTTGTTAGTGCTCGCTTTGGCGAGCGCTCTCCGTTTGTGTTCACAAGTGCAGGCGGATGCCCGGGCGGACCTGCCCAAGGCGAGCCTGAGCATGCGCTCGCTATAACCAAGGCGCGAGATATCCACGCCGCAAACACCCAGGAACCCGTTCGGCGGACAGGGCGTCGGGTCGCTTTCCACATGGCATGCCACGGCGGCGATCAGCTCTGCTCTGGCGTTCCATTTGCCCTCTTCTCTCAGGTACTCCTCGTGACCGGACCCGGGCTTCCATCCCACCTCTCGACCTTTTCCAAGCCCGAGAAGAGCAGGTCTCCGAACATGTGTCCGTAATCCGGAGCCGGTCCACTCGTCGCCACATCGCGCCTGTGCGATGAGAGTTCCTCTGATATGTCCATGATAGTCCGTATGTAGGAGCTCACGTGGGTCTCATCCTGGACGCACAATGCGGTTTCAGCGTCGGGAACGAAGCACGGCCATGGTGTGGCGAGAGCTCACGTTACGAACGCTGGCGCGCACGAGGGTCAGGTACTTGAGCGCTCCAGCGCGGGCGGCTTTGACCAAGGCCAGCGTCAAGAGCACCAACTCCTCATAGCCTCCCCGGATCTGTCCGGAGATGCACTCGTGCACGAAGTGTCTCGGCACGCAGTTGCCCAGCGCAAGAGCCGCTGCTTCCGAAAGGTCGCACGGAACCAGCTGCAGGGAACGCGACCGCTGCTACGGGCTCTGAGCGCGGGGAGCAGAGGGAGATCGAGCCCGTTCCTCTCCCTCGCAACACCGTTTGTTGAAGGAGGAAATCAGCACATCCTCGACCGGCGAGAACGAGACTATCTGTCTGTACAAGGTCTTGAGTTGCCTGCGGTCCATAGCTGAGTAGAAATCCATGTTGCGCCTGAACGAGGCCACGACTATCATGAACTCGTAGCGAGAGAGCAGACGCTCCCAGGGGAGCCTCATCATGTCCAGGAGATGCTCTTGAGCCGTCCTGCACCCAGGACAGAGTGTCATTTCGGGTCGCGCTTTGTCGGGAGGAAAGAGTTTGAAACACAGTCTTTCAACGAAATATGTAACTTGTGTGTGTATATATATGCGTGTACATATGTGTGGGTGAGCTTGTGTAGAATGTGCGTTCATGACTTTCACTCTTTTTCTTTTTCTTTCAGATCATGGCCTTGGACGAAATGGAGATACGCAATTTAGATCAGGTCACCAGAGCGTACGCGGCCCTGCTGAGTGCTCAAGTTAGGCTGCTGAGGATCCTGTTGCCCAGGGCTCGGGGGAAAGAGGTTCCCATGGTGGTGGTCTTTGAGCAGAACACCTATGTGAACTTGCTGGCCGACGTGAAGGACCTGCTCGAACACTCCCTGGCCCGCTCAGGGTTCAGGGTGCTCTTCTACAGCAAGTGGTCGCAGAGCAACAACAAGTACATGCTGGGTAAGCACGTGAGCGCGAGGACCAAACTCGCCATGGTGCTCAGTGTGGTGTCCGCCATCGAGAGAGGGACCTTGCGCTACTGCGAATGCGTGATATCTCTCGGGTATGCCGTGTTGACCGAGGCCACCGCAATGAGCAGAGCGCTGGAAGCGGCCCTTGGCGCCTCCCAGGGCTCGGGTTCCAGCAACAGGACGGGGTCGACCCTGGACGTGAACATGTATATGCATTTGTGGAAGGGCGCGAACCTGGCCACGGATGTGGCGGCTCTAGCACTGGAAACCCGTGACGCGATAACTCTCCCAGAGGACAGGCTCGTGGACAAGACCCACGCTGAGTACGGAAAACGGCTTCTGGGCAAGCTGAGGGAGGAGATGTTAGCGGTCGTGATAACGGAATCCTCGAAGGGCTGCGGCGCCGTCACGACGGGAGGCAAGAGGTCCGTCGGGGGAGAATACACCAGAGACGATATGCCTGGGAGGCTTCGACTCTCTGCTGTCCACTGGTTCATAAGTCCCTCGTAAGGTGCTGCTAAAGCGGCCGTGAGGTATTCATAACATGCTACTACACCCCCCCCCCCCCCCCCCCCCCCCCCCCCCCCCCCCCCCCCCCCCCCCCCCCCCCCCCACAACCACCCCCCCCCGGGGGACGGGGGCCCCCCCCCCCCCCCCCCCCCCACGAGGGCAATCAACAGGACAGGCCGGAGCACGAGGACGCGTACATTCACGCCGGCATAGCTCTGATCACCCTGGGCTGCCTGGCCATGGTCGTGAGCATAGTGCTCAGCTTCTTCTCCGCCACGAGCAAACGTAAGATGGACGGCCCCGGGGGCGAGCACGGAGCCCGCGAGCCGAGCAAGAGCATTCGCACTGTGTACGCATGTCTCGTCATAATGAACGTGGAGCTGTTCATGTCCGTGATCGCGGGCTCCATGGAGCTGCAGTACAGACCGTTGATCGAAGACGAACACAGGCTGCACAACATGGAGTGCGCAATCGCCGTGTTCAACATCGTCATCGACGTCATGTACGTCGTCACCATGGTACTCACGTCTACCGTGCTCAAGGAGAAGCGGGAGGAGGCCCGCGCGGGCAACCGCAGTGATGCCGCTGACGCCGCCGAAATCGTCAACGCGCCTCGCGGGACAACTGCCCCTACTACAGCAGCAGGGGCGGTGGGAATCCCTACCATTCGCAATCTGGCATGTTCATGTGAGCGAGAGACGAGAGTTGAAATGTACGGTGAGCAAGTCATGAATCGGATCCCAAGTCAGCCAGTGCGATGATCGAACTGTCTTGGACAGGATAGGGAAAGAGAAAGGGACAGGGGAAAGGAGAAAGAGAAAGAGAGAGGCGAAAGGGGAAACAGAAAGGGGAAAGGGAAAGGGAGAGGCAAAAGGGAGAGGCAAAAGGTCCCGCCGACCCCATGGGTGCTGGAAGGAGAAAGGGAGAGGCAAAAGTTGAAAGAGAAAGGGAGAGGCAAAAGGTCCCACGGACCCCATGGGTGCTGGAAGGAGAAAGGGAGAGGCAAAAGTTCCCGCCGACCCCATGGGTGCTGGAAGGAGAAAGGGAAAGGGGAAAGTGAAGGAAAAAGAGAGGGAAAAGGGGACGCGGGTCCCGCCGACCCCATGGGGCACGGGATGGAGAAGAGAGGGAAAGGCGGACGCGGGCTCTCGCCGACCCCACAGGACGTGGGGTCCCGCCGACCCCACAGGATGCGGGGTCCCGAGAGAAAGGGGATTTGGGGGTCCGGCCGACCCCACAGGACGCGGGGTCCCGCTGACCCCATAGGGCGCGGGAAAGAGAGAGGCCGTTTGGAAGGACTGTGTGGTTTGTCTCAAAGTTGCGTAGTAAGACGCAACAGCACCAAGTTTGTCATGTGTTATTATTCTCACTGGTATGGTGGTATAGTGTAGCCTCGGTCAGTGCATTGTTCTCTAGTGTAGCCCGTGGACCATCCGTTTCTTTGGGTTTGTGGGCACGGGCCTCTATGCCCTGCAGGCTCTGCAAAAGTCAGACTGGGGTCTCGCTGAACCCCGGGGTCCCGCTGACAACAGTGACCCGGGAAGGGGGACGTGGCTGCGGACAAGGTTATGTAGCACGAGGGATAATCGCACTTGTTCTGGGGAAGCAAGTTTAGCATGTATTTTCAGTTTGGCTGCTGGAAATGCACTCAAACTTCATAATTATATATGAGAGGACATACCCTAGTAGTGCAGGCATGAAATCTGGGGTTCCTGTGCGTTTTCAGCAAGTTACGGCAAAAGTGAGTAAAACAAGCTTATTTCGAGCTGAAAACGCCATAATCGCACTTGTTCTGGGGAAGCACGTTAGACATGTATTTTCAGTTCGGCTGCTGGGAATGCACGCAAACTTCATAATTATATATGAGACGACATATCCTAGTGGTGCAGGCATGAAATCTGGGGTTCCTGTGCGTTTTCAGCAAGTTACGGCAAAAGTGAGTAAAACAAGCTTATTTCGAGCTGAAAACGCCATAATCGCACTTGTTCTGGGGAAGCACGTTAGACATGTATTTTCAGTTTGGCTGCTGGGAATGCACTCAAACTTTAAAATTATATGTGGGAGGACATATCCTAGTGGTGCACGCATGAAATCTGGGGTTCCTGTGCGTTTTCAGCAAGTTATGGCAAAAGTGA
>JAFBJQ010004010.1:6790-54828 GCA_016785345.1 Trinectes maculatus | reverse complement strand
GTTGCCAAGCTATCCAGCATTTTCCCAGTTCTGCCTCTGTGTTCTGATCCCGTTTTTGCCCCTCTTGGACTTCTGATTCCTGCCTGCCCCTTGTCGGATTTGTTTGCCTGTTTTTTGATCTCCTGGTTTTTGACTCTGCCTGTTTTGTGGACTAAGTAAACGGATTTCCCTTTCAACTCGCCTGCCTCGTTGTTGTGCTTTTGGGTTCTCTTTTGCCAGCACCAGTGGTCGTAACACCTGATGTTAGCTTTAGCAAGTTCTTTTTTAAATTAACAATGTATATGCTGACTGTTGTTTTCTAGGCAGAGATACAGCTGGTTCAGTCTCTGGGAGTGGATCCAAGCAGAATCATCTATGCCAACCCCTGCAAGCAAGATTCACACATCAGGTATGCATCTGCTCATGGGGTCCAGATGATGACATTTGACAGTGAGTTGGAACTACTGAAAATGGCCAATTGTCATGACAACCCCAAGTAAGTATCTGAACACAAATTAAAGTCCTGGTACTTTTTTTTATTTATCTGCATATTTGCCCTTTTCAATAACATTGTGTCTGATCTGTGCACAGGCTGGTGTTGCGTATTACAGCAAATGACACAAAGTCAGTGCGTCCTCTGAGTATGAAGTTTGGTGCCGCGCTCAAAACTTGTCGAGGTCTACTGAAGCGAGCTAAAGAACTTGGACTGGACGTGATTGGTGTCAGCTTCCATGTTGGTAGCGGCTGTACTGATCGCATGAGCTACGTACAGGCCATTGCAGATGCCCACTGTGTTTTTCAAATGGGGGTGAGTTGTGACTGAAATGCATATTAAAGGTGCACTATGAAATCCTGTATGCTTTCAGCACGACAAGATGGTTGAAGGTGAGGGTTAGTGCACGTGCAAATCACAGGCCATTTTGTGATTGGTCTGCCCAACCATCTTGTCGATGATTGGCTGGGATGTGGGTTGGAATTGTTTTGGTGCACAGCCTGTGCCCTCGTGTTTTTTGGACGTTTACGACCCCTGTGTTGTCTCCTGAGACCAGACTTATTAACAATGTCTTCAGAGGGCAGGTAGCTAGAGGATCAGGGAGAGATGCCTACGTTTTGAGCCAAAAATGAAATTGTGCTGAAACCATGCAGGATTGCACAGTGCACCTTTAAGTTGATTTCTGAGAGTTTTTCTCATCCAGCAAAGTAAAACGAAGACTTAATCCTGTGAACTCTAGAATGAGGTTGGATTTAAGATGGATCACTTGGACATTGGAGGCGGTTTCCCTGGGTCAGATGATGCAAACCTGAAATTTGAAGAGGTAAGATGTTGCTCCAGAAAAAAAAAACAATAAATGTAATGTCAATCTTGCCTCCTTCTGCATAAAAATTAAAAACATATTATAATTATCACTGGATTTTCAGTAAATAAAATAACATTTATTTAGTTGCTGTATCAGTGATAAAAGCAAAAACCTTTTACCGTCTTATTTATGTGTCGACTCTTTGTCCTCTCTAGAGCACAGCTGTAGTCAACCCTGCTCTGGACAAGTATTTCCCTGCCGACACTGGTGTTAAGATCATTGCTGAGCCAGGACGCTTTTATGTAGCTTCTGCTTTTACACTGGCTGTCAACATCATTGCCAAGAAGGTCATCATGGAGGAGGGATTGGCCTCTGGTGGTAACATAAATATTTTAGAAAAACTGCTCCTCTCGTTTCTTCCTGTTATAACTGGAGCTGTTGGTACATAGCACTGTCAGACAAAAATGTGAAGGATCTCAAAAGGAGACACAGACACAAATTTATACAAACGCCCTAACGAAAACAGAAAAGAGAGGGAAAAAGGAAAACTGGAATGCCAGGAAAAATTTAAGGAGCTAAGAGTTAAGGAGCTGAATGAGCTCGACCTCTTGTGGGCCATCACCTTATTGTGGTGGAGGGGGTTTGAGTGCCATAATGATCCCAGGGGCTGTGTTGTCAGGGGCAGTAGCTCCTGGTAGGGTTTCCCATGGCAAGTTGGTTCTGGGTGAAGGGCCAGACAAAGAATGGTCAAAAAAGATCCACATGAGACGACAATCAAGGGAACAAACTTCCCTACCCGCAGGGTTACTGAGGCCCCGCCCTGGAGCCAGTCCTGGGGATGGGGCCCGAAGGTGAGCGCCTGGTGGCCAGGCCCTGTCTGTTGTTTGTGCTTATGCACCAAACAGAAGTTCAGATTATCCATCCTTTTTGGAGAGCCTATGAAGGACACTGGAAGGTGTCGCTACCGGGGACTCCATTGTCCTACTGGGGGACTTCAATGCACACATGGGCAACGACAGTGAGACCTGGAAAGGTGTGATTGAGAGGAACGGGCTCCCCTGAACTTGAGTGGTGTTCAGTTATTAGACTTCTGTGCTAGTCACAGTTTGGCCAAAACATCCTGTTCAAGCATAAGGATGTCCACAAGGGCACTTGGCACTTGGACTCCTTAGGCCGACGCTCAGTGATCAACTTTGTAGTTGTATCAGCCGATCTGAGGCCATATGTTTTGGACAGTCGGGTGAAGAGAGGAGCAGAGCTGTCAACTGATCACCACCTGGTGTTGAGCCGGATCAGATGGTGGGGTAAGATGCTGTACAGACCGGGGAGACCCAGCAGCTGACAGCTACTGGCAGACCATGTAGTTCGCGGCTCGGGCAGTCAGGGAGGCAAAAACCCAGGCATGGGAAAAGTTTGTCGAGACCATGGAGAAAGACTTTCAGACAGCCCCGAAGAGGTTCTGGAAAGCCATCCGGTGAGTGAGGAGGGGGAAGCAGCGCCCATCTCACACTGTTTACAGTCAGAGTGGGGTGCTGTTGACCTCAACTGAAGACGTTACTGGGCGGTGGAAGGAATACTTTGGGGATCTTCTCAATTCCACCAGCATGTTCTCCGAAGAGGAGACAGCGTCTGGGGACATGGAGGTGGATTCTCCCTTCACTGGAGGTAAGGTCATCGTCACAGTCAATAAGCTGCACGGTGGCAGCACCTTCGGGGTGGATGAGATCCGTCCTGAGTCCCTCAAGGCTATGCTCTTCTGACTGTAGAACATCAGGGGGGTCGTGTTTGGTGACTTAAGGATCTAGTCTCTGCTTTTTGCAGATGACGTGGTTCTTTTAGCTTCATCGGGCAATGACCTGCAACTTGCTGGAGCGGTTAGCAACCGAGTGTGAAGGTTGAGATGAGGATCAGCACCTCCAAGTCCGAAATCACGCTTCTTGACCGGAAATGGTGGATTGCCTACTCCGGGACAGGGAGGAGATGATGTCCCAAGTGGAGGAGTTTAAGTATCTCGGGGTCTTGTTCACGAGTGAGGGGAGAAGGGAGCGGAGATTGACGGACGGATCGGAACAGTGTCTGCAGTGATGTGGGCACTTAACCGGTTGGTTGTGGTGAAGAGGTCAGGCAATTTACTAGTCAGTCTTTGTCCCAACCCTCACCTATGGTCATGAGCTTTGGATAATGGCCGAAAGAACGAGATCGCGAATACAAGCGGCGGAAATGAGCAACCTCTGCAGGGTGTCTGGGCTCAGCCTTAGGGATAGGGTGAGAAGCTCTGACATCCGGGAGGGGCTCAGAGTAGAGCCGCCGCTCCTCTGCATCGATAGGAACCAGTTGAGGTGGTTCGGGCACCTGGTCAGGATGTCTCCTGGACGTCTCCCTCGGGCATGTCCCACTGGGAGGAGACCCTGGGGTAGGCCTAGGACATGTTGGCGAGATTGAGCGCCTAGGGGTCCCCCCAGAGGAACTAGTGGAAGTGGCTGTGGTGAGGAATGTCTGGGTGTCCCTGCTGAGTCCGCTGCCCCTATGACCCGGACCCGGATAAGCGGTAGAAGACGAAGACGAGCTTGACCCACAAACTCACAAAGCAATATACAGTGGTGTCACTTGGATGTTACATTATCATCACCACGTTCGAAATAAAAACTAAATCTTTTTATTTTCTTTTTATGATTTGCTAAAACAGCAAATTTGTAAATTTCTCCTGCTTTATTTACAGAGATGGATGAACGAACAAATGAAAGGACCTGTGAAAAGACTCTGATGTACTATATCAATGATGGAACGTATGGATCTTTCAAAGATATGTCTTTGCAGAATTTGCCCAAACTGCTAAAGGTAAATTAAAATTAAGGCTTGAAATCACAAATCGTCAGTGATCATCAAACAAATTGTCGTTATATACATCTCTTTCAACCCCCAACTCTGAAAACTACTAGACACCAAAGCCAGATGAAGCCATGTACCCCTGCAGTATCTGGGGCCAAACTTGTGATGGCCTTGACTGCATATTTGAGCAGTGTTACCTGCCTGACCTGCAGGTGGGCGACTGGCTGGTCTTTCAAAACATGGGCGCCTACACTCTGACAACCTCTTCCATCTTCAATGGTTTCCAGAAACCTGAGATTTACTCTGTCATGTCCCGCCCTGCTTGGTGAGTGATGTCACAGAATTTAATGTTGGTAGTTGATTGTCTCATTAGGAACATTTTCAGGTTTCAGTACATCTTGTGTTCCTATAAATTCTAACTTTTATTTACATTATTTTCTACAGGCAACATGTGCAGCAGATTTGTTCCCAGGGCATGCTGGTTCCTGCAGAGGCGTCTGTGTATTGAGGTGACAACCGTCGCTGGTAACACATGAAGACGTCAACACATAAACACAGGAATAGAAGATTCTCATCCTCTGCTAATTTTATCTACGTTATACATGTTGTCACTTGTCATGACATCAAATGTTTTCGTTATTATAAATAAGTGATATTTTTCATTATCATTGAGATGTGAAAGATGGGACTGATAACCTACAAAGCTTTACTGTGGAAATGCAGAGATCTTTATTTTGTGTTGATAAATCAAGATCTCTGCATAAATTACAGCTATGTATGTTTTTCTTTTTACAAATGGGATCATACAAAGTCATTGTTGGAAGGATTCATTAACAGACCTAGTTAGTGGTTGCTGTCATATAAATGACATTATATCGCCAAATCCACTGACTTTCTTTTTATGATGGAGCCATGGAAACAAAGTGAAACCATAAACCATAAAAATCACATTGCTTATTGTTCAGAATGAACATTTTTAAAACAAACCACAGATATACCGTAAATTCCGGACTATAAGCCGCTACTTTTTTCACACGCTTTGAACACTGCGGCTTATACAGTGATGCAGCTAATCTATGAATTTTTACGGGCTAACGAGCTTCATGCTGCCATAACAGCCTCCGACAACTTTTCCTGCACAAAAACAGGAGCTGCAACCCCTGTCCCATGTGTAGTAGTAGCATCACTGTTTTGCCACTGTACCCAGCAGTGTAGCACATGTGTCTCAGGTTTCATCTCTTGGAGCGAGAAACAGAGGTGGCTCCTCAACACAAGGAGGCCTGAAAACGGTGAAAGACTAGTGACGGAGCTGACCTGAGAATTATGTTCCTAAAACCATCAAAACTGAGGGTGATACAGTGTCAGGTAGAATCACATTGTTTTTTATGTTTAGCTATAAGTGAGGTTCCTATATCATAACAAAAGTGTTTCTAAACCTACAAAGTATGGTGGGCCACTATCTGAAAAAATGGTGAATGGGATGTCTTAAAAAACTTTCAATGAGGAGAAGCCTTTCCTCTAGCCAATTCATTTGACCAAGATGTATTTGAGACTAGGAGAACAGTTTTACATTTTTACAGTGCAAGACCTGCTGACAAACATCATCTGGTATAAAGGGAGCATTAGCTGGTCAACTACCTGGATCGGGTTGCCACAAACGTTTTGTTAAAGGACAACTTTAATACAACACATGTACATTTGTCTGCTCCACTGCAAGATAAGAAATGCTTTCTATGTGTGTGACTTGGGAGATGTGGTCAATTTTAAGATTTTAAGGAGTGTGTAAGGAGTGTGCAGGGTCACTCCTTACTATGCTGTCACATGCAATGACAGTCAGGCAGTAGTTATAACATTAACATCCCTGGGCACTGGTTTTGACTGTGCAAGCAAGGTGTGGTCTGGGAAATGTTTATAATTTAAATAGTTCTGGTAACTTGTGTCTGTTTTAATCTGACTGGTAGAATTGTACCCCTCTCGGCATAGATACAGCTGGTTCAGTCTCTGGGTGTGGAACCAAGCAGAATCATCTATGCCAACTCCTGCAAGCAAGAGACTACAGTCATTTGGCAGAAAAAAGACAGATAGTTACGACGACTTAGGGAAAAAAAACTGTCTTAATACAAAAAGGTTACATGCTACCAAAAGTTCTGACTCCATGACTTAAGTGACGATACACTGGTGTACTCATGGTACAAGCTTTAACTGATTCAGTCAGAAAAAACAAGGCTAGGTAAGGCGAAGCAAAGAGTGTGTGTGCGCTTGTGTGTAAATCTTACAGTGTCTTCTGTTTTGAAATACATTCTGTCCCATCCACGAACGCTAATACGTAAATTTGGCACATGTAATAACTGTAGCTTAATGGCTGTCATGGTTTTGGTTTTGTAGACCTTGGCCCTGTTTCAGGAAGCAGGTTTAGTGAAAACTCCGAGTTAGTTGACTCAGAGTTAGAGGAAACTCTGGGTTTTCAGTTTCACGAAGCCAGTTCAGCTGGACTCTGAGTCAGTTACCGTGGCAACATGCTCTGTAAACCTAACCTGCTCGCTGGCAGGTTGTATCCAACTAACCCTGAGTTTGTCCTCGTTATCTGAGCATGTGTGTGGACAGAAAGCGTGGCAGACATGGTGTGTTTCCTGGCGTCATTGGGTGCACAGATGGCACACACATTCCCATCACAGCTCCTTCATTAAATGAAGGAGACTTTGTCAACAACAACAACAAAAACAACTACTGGAACTAATTACTGTTCTCCACTGTGAAGATCATTTGTGATGCCTCCCATCTCATTAGTAATGTGGAAGCTAAGTGGCCAGGGTCTGTACATGACTCACAAATTTTTCGTGAGTCTACCCTTAGTGGGAAATTTGCCCGTGGTAAGTTTACTTTTTGAACCTTTATGATCAATATTTTGTGTCCTGTTGAAATTAAAATCAAATTGAAATTGTGTCCTTTTAATATCACAGGAGAGTTTGATGGTTACCTCCTCGGTGACAGAGGGTACCCATGCCAGCCCTTCCTTATGACCCCTTACCTTGACCCCCAGCCCGGCCCACAACAACGGTTCAACCGGGCTCGCAGCAGGACACGGGCCAGGGTGGAAATGACAATTGGGATGCTGAAAGCCCGCTTCCAGTGTCTGCGTAAGCTGAGGGTCACCCCTGAGAGAGCCTGTGAGATTATTGTGGCATGTGTGGTTCACCACAACATAGCCACAATTCGAAAAGAGCAGTGTCCTACCCTTCCACCCCCCGACACTGACAATCCTCCACCTCCTGTTGATGGACAAGATGGCAGGGCCATTAGAGATACCATCTGTTACAACCATTTTTAATTTACTTCCCACCTCCCTGTTATGAGTATTTTTATTTATCTTGGCACTGTGTATCTGACCATGCTCCAGCTAATGTGCTCTGTCTTAGAGAAATACCCTGCTGATAAGACCTAATACCCACACAGTTTCCCAGGGATGGTTCTTTGGATCAGACCTGATTTGTATCACTGACCTTCTACCAGGAGCAGGAGTCCTCATCCCAATTACAGAGATGAAAGAGTGCTGAATTTGCAGATATGTATGTATGTGAACATGAGCAACTGCCATAGTAATGCTCATGTTTAGAGAGAGAGACAAAAAGGCTGATCAAATCAATTAATACTTTGAGTCTTCCTTTGTGAATTCCACTGTGTTGTTGCTTTCCTGGGCAATAAAGTACACTCAGAAATTTGGACGTTGCCTCTGTCTGCCAGTCATTCAGACATGAAATAATTTTGACACTCCCAACAAATAAAGCAGTTAATTTCCTGCAAGTGAAAAAGTAGTAAAGTGGTTAATATTTGGCATGTGGTTCAAACAAAATCCTCAGCCTGTGGGAACCTCACCCACCTGGAACTGTTCCTCCAGCAGTTGCATTTCCATTTTTGTTTTTTTAATTAATAGCTTTAGGTGTTCTATTTCCAGATCTGTCTTTTGGATTGTTTTTTGCAGATGTATTTTATAGATTTGGTTTATGGACAGCTATGGGAACACAGAAAATTATATTGACATTTCACAATGCAATGTCTATTTGTACTATTGTAAGTTTTGGGTCAGTGATTAACATCTTACTGAGTTGAGCTGTGCAGTGGAGGTGGATGGACCCGGTTCCTCAGTACAATTTCCAAAATTGCTCTGTTAGAGAAAAAGACACTGGAAGTTGTATTGCTGTGAAACACTTGCATCAACTATGTTATTTTATGAAAAGTGGTAAACCTCAGATGGCCTCTCTGTGGCAACTGATATAGTGTCTTCATCATCCTATAATGAAACAGATTTTCTGTGTTAGGCTACATGTGTACTCTATAGTACATTTACATTACACATACCTATTTAGAGTAGGCTACTTACAACTGCATGGGGGTCTCTTATGGCGTCCTCCACCAGGCAGATGACATCCCCATCATTAACTGGTAGAAGATGAAGATGAGACATAAAATGATTACCCAGACACAATCTCAGTCATTTTTAAATAGAATAAAATAGATTATGATGTCTGAAGGACAACTAAGAATCTGGAGAAACAACAGCAACATCATAGTGCTAAAGGATTTCAGGTGTCCATGAGCTAGTTAACACGAGCAAAAGGATGAATGCACATATGCCATTGATTTGAATAACCTACGTGTTATGTAGCTTCTTGTGTCCTGGGGGGTGGCTGTGTCAGACGAGCATCCCGCAGGGATTCCCTCAGCAACAGGTCGCCCACTGTTTTGGCTGAGGGCCATTTCCTCCACCTCTGTCAGTGATTGTGGTGGTGGACCACCACCTGTTTTGCGGGCCTAAGCTCTTTTTCTGTTCGCTGTAATGCAAGTCACATTTAAACATAACCATTAGGGATGTGCATCTCTCCAATAAAAATGAGCCGATATGTATATCGATACATGCGGTAGGATACGATTCCAGAACGATACATTTTAAAATTAAACGATTATATTCCATTTGATTCGGTAGGATTTCGATACGATTCCATTTGATATGGCACAGTTCAATTCGAGGGGGTGTGATGCAATGATAGTTCCTGTTTGAAAAATATGATTTAACATGTCAGTACTATAAATTTGCTAAAAATACAATCATTAGTCTGTGTACCGATGCACTCACATCTGCTAAATCAAAACCGCTTTTCAGATTCCAATCGGTTACTCGTTACACACTTAATAACCATTCAGCACAAATTTGAAGACATGTATAGAGGTCAATATGAAATAGTGACAGTGTTGGGACAGCTGAAACACTGACATGCTGAATGCAGCTGTTCAGGACAGACGAAACAAACGCAGCCTACCTGTTTTTTACTATATTTTTATATTTCATTTTCAGTTGCTGCCATGTACGTTTTGTACCTGTTGGACAGCACCTGTGTTCAAAAAACACAAATAGAATATAAATGTTGAACATGTTAAACATTCTTTTTAATGTTTTCCACATTTTCTTTAAATTAATTAAATTAATAATACTTGCGCATTGACTCTGTCTGCAATCTTCTGCCACACCACTTCGCGATCCTTTGCGGCAGCGACTGTGTTGCTTTTTTTTTTGATGTGCTCATATTCGGTGTAGGAGTGCATTAAAATATCTAACTCCATCGGGGAGAAATAGGACGAGCGTGTCTTTTTCTTCGGTGTTGTCATGGTGAATCACGTTATCTTTGTTCCATTCATGATGGCTTTTTATCTCCGCGCGCACGAGGTTAACTCAGAGTCAAAGCAACTCTGAGTTGATTGACCTAACTCTTATCCCCTGTTCTGAAACTGAAAACTCTGAGTTGGACAGCTCAGAGTAGGTCAACCCTGAGTTTAGATTTTAACTCAGAGTTTGTTAACCCTCCTTTCTGAAACAGGGCCCTTTTCTATTATGTTTGGTGTTTGTTTTGGTTTCTGCTCTCCCCCTCCTTCTCTTTGTTTCTTTGTGACAAGGGGCATGGCTGGTTTCTCCAGTGGCAGCAGACAAGGCACACCTGATTCCACTTTACTCATCAACTGTGAATTTGTTTTTTGTTAACTCTGTACCTTTGACTCTGCTTCGGGATCCTGGCATACAAGTCTGTAACAATGGCAGCAATGGAGGCGAGGCTTAGTGAGTAAGTAAGCCCGGCTCCTCACCTTAGAACCAAACTTAGCTGTAGCTACTCAGGGCCCCATTAGCCAGGGCAGAGCCACCTATCTTACGTTAGCTTAGCCCCGGGAACTGTTATGGGACAGTTCTATAGGGTCAGCTTTACCCCACTGTAGAATGGTACAGCCCAATAGGAAACAGGTAGTGTTGTTGTATGTCTCTGGTGCCAGTCCACAATACAGTAAACGTGGCAGACTGGCTCCATGTCTCCTGTCCATTTATTTTACACAAACGTGGTGTCAGAAGTGACCAAGTTGAGTAGCTAACATGAAGCAATCGGCATCACAATGGCGTCCGCTATACCCCCACAAGGAGAGATGAAATTGACCGCTGACCTCGCAAACAAGTGGGATGAATTCAGGTTGGAGTTTGAGGATCACATGCTGCTGACAGGATGAAGAAATAGGGGAAGATGTACAGGCAGCAACCAACCACATTTATAAACAGGCACAATTCAAGGCAGCCAGGAACATAACATTTGAGAGATACATCTTTGGCTACTGCAAGCAAGATGAGGGAGAATCCATTGATGCGTTTGTATTGTGGCTAAGACAGAAGGCTGCGTCCTGCGAGTACGGAGAACTCAAAGACAATTTGATAAGAGACAGACTGTGTGTGTGTGTGTGTGTGTGTGTGTTTGTGTGTGTGTGCGTGTGCGCGTGCGCAGCTTTCCTACTCTGGAGTTTACATGTAGAGTGGTACAGCCCAACAGGAAACAAGTAGTTGCTGAATGTCTCTGGTGCCAGTTCACGATACAGTATACACGGCGGACATGCCCCATGTCTCCTGCCCATTTATTTTATACAAACATGTTGTCAGAATACAAAGACATTGGCATCACAATGGCGTCCGCAATACCGCCTACGGGAGAGATGAAATTGGCCAACGACATTGCAAACAAGTGGTACAAATTCAATTTTGAGTTTGAGAGGAGGGGAGACACCTTAGTGAGTCATTATCTAATGATTAGCTACATTAGATGGCATTGTCTTTGCCCCCAGTGAAGTGGCCAGGAACTTGGGAGTTATCTTTGATCCTAATTTATCACTTGATTCTCACATAAAACAAATTTCAAGGGCTGCCTTTTTTCACCTCCGTAATATAGCAGGCATATCCTGTCTCTTAAAGATGCCAAACAATTAGTCAATGAGTTTGTTACCTCCAGGCTTGATTATTGTAATTCACTACTATCAGGCTGCACCAGTAAGTCCTTAAAGCTCATTAATAATGCTGCTGCATGTGTATTAACAAGAACCAGGACAAGGGCTCATATCTCCCCTATCCTAGCTTCTGTCAAATTTAAAATTGAATTTAAAATCATTCCACTTACATACAAAGCTTTAAATGGTATGGCACCAACGTACAGAATTTCAGAATGCTTTACCATTCTGCCAGAGCGCTCGACTCTCAGAATGCAGGTTTACTTACAATTCCAAAAATCATTAAAAGGAGAGAAGGATTATTCTAATATAATATTATAATCTCCCAGAGGCAGACACAGAGGCGGACACCCTCTCCATATTTAAGAGCAGACTTAAAACTTTCCTTTTTGACCAAGACTTGTTGTTACGGCTGGTCGAGGTCCATTTTGATCAGCTTTTAGTAATGCTGCCATAGGTGGAAGGGAACTTTCTTATTTTAACTGATTTGATGTAAAGAGTATCTGCAATTTCAGTAAAATTTCGTAGAACTCTGAAACTGATGGAATTGCTTGCATAACCTTCTCCTTGATAATGGTAAGTGAAATTCATTTTAAAATAAAAAAAAATGTTCACAATATTGTATTGTGAAGAGCTGCCTGAAATGTCATTGTTTTCTGCAATTCACTACATTATTAATTATTTTAAATATTTCCAGTCAGGTGTTTTCATAGGGATGGTAGAATCCACCTGTTGCAAATATCACAACAGTTTGGACACAGTAAGCAAAAAACGTTTGTTGTGGATAAATATGACTTTTTATAAAAATGTAAATGCAATCACAAAATATTCACTAAGGCACAGGTTATCATGTTGTCAGATAATTGGAAAATAAACCTTGTTAACTGGTGGAACATGTCTGTCTTATGTGACAGGCTTGCAATCTACCAAAGGTAAGTTTGATATGGTGCTGTACCTGCTGTGAGGCAGTCGGTCAGTCCACCATATCTGTAAATCTTTCCTACTATGTTCTCAGAGCTTAAGTTATTCTCAAACTGCTGCTTATATGACATGAGTAAAATCTATTAATACAGCCCAAGTTGATAAAGCAAATCTAGAGACAAACATGTAATGTAAAGTTCTTCTTTAAGTTCCACTTCTGTTGTATTCCAGTGATCGGACAGGAACTTACAGGAGTGAGTTAATCACTGTCTGTTGCATGTAACTAAATTAATTATTGGATTGTTTTCTCATTTTCATACTATACAGTGTGTAATGAGTAGTATTTAATAATAACTTACAGTTTGAGACATTTTCTTGAGTGGAAGAATACATTTCTATCTTTGGTAATTGAGGACATAAAACTCAATTGAATGTAATGTTTTCCAGTTTCCTACTGAATAATCCAAAGGACATCTTGTGATCATGACCAGTCCATCAACCACTGAGGTTGGCTTCTCTTTGCTGGAGGATGATGTATCAGCCTGGAATGTTGTTGAGCAGAAGATCAATGAGTCATCTGTGATGGTAAATGTCAGTTGTTGACATTTCTTTCAGCTGTATCTCTTGTGGAGTTTTGGTTGAATAACAATAAAATAATCAGCAATAAAGTTCATAGCTTTAAAAAAAAGAAAGGTCTATCTACTATGGTAAGTATATAACTGTATCTGACCTTGTGACGGGGGAACTCTAGTAACAGTGTTCACAGCAGTATGTGACCAGGATCTTCCATGAATTGTTGGTGATGAAGTAAAACCAACAAGAAGTTGATGAGAAGCCTTTCCTCTAGCCAGTTCTTTTGTAGCCATCTTCAGTGTGGGCTACAAGAAGAGCCACTAGAGAAAGACCAGGATGTATTTAAGACTAGGAGAACAGTTTTACATTTTTACAGTGCAAGACCTGCTAACAAACATCATCTGGTATAAAGGGAGCATTAGCTGGTCAACTACCTGGATCGGGTTCCACAATTCTTTTGTTAAAGGATGAATGTAATGCAACGCATGTACTTTTCCTCTGCTCCACTGCAGGATGATAGAAATGCTTTCTATGTGTGTGACTTGGGAGATGTGGTCAAGAAACACCTGTGCTGGGTCAGGGCCCTGCCTCGTGTGACTCCTTACTATGCTGTCAAATGCAATGACAGTCAGCCAGTGGTTATGACATTGGCATCCCTGGGAATTGGTTTTGACTGTGCCAGCAAGGTGCGTGTTTAAACATTTCAAAATACACAGATTCCAGAACACTGAATTCAAAGCTCTCCTGATGTTAGCTTTAGCAAGTTCTTTTTTAAATTAACAATGTATTTGCTGACTGTTGTTTTCTAGGCAGAGATAAAGCTGGTTCAGTCTCTGGGAGTGGAGCCAAGCAGAATCATCTATGCCAACCCCTGCAAGCAAGAGTCACACATCAAGTATGCATCTGCTCATGGGGTCCAGATGATGACATGTGACAGTGAGTTAGAACTCCTGAAAATGGCCCATTGTCATAACAACCCCAAGTAAGTATCTGAACACAAATTAAAGTTGTGGTACTTTGTCTTTATCTGCATGTTTGTCCTTTTCGATAACATTGTGTCTGATCTGTGCACAGGCTGGTGCTGCGTATTACAGCAGATGACTCAAAGTCAGTGTGTCGTCTGAGTGTGAAGTTTGGTGCCGCGCTCAAAACTTGTCGAGGTCTACTGAAGCAAGCTAAAGAACTTGGACTGGACGTGATTGGTGTCAGCTTCCATGTTGGTAGTGGCTGTAATGATCGCATGAGCTACGTACAGGCCATTGCAGATGCCCACTGTGTTTTTCAAATGGGGGTGAGTTGTGACTGAAATGCATATTAAGTTGACGTTTGAGAGTTTTCCTCATCCAGCAAAGTATAACAAAGACTTAATCCTGTGAACTCTAGAATGATCTTGGATTTAAGATGGATCTCTTGGACATTGGAGGTGGTTTCCCTGGGTCAGATGATGCAAACCTGAAATTTGAAGAAGTAAGATGTTGCTTCAGAAAAAAAACAATAAATGTAATGTCATCATGCCTCCTTCTGAATAAAAATATATCATTATCTGCACTGGACTTTCATTAATTAAAATAGCTCTAATTTAGCACAAAACTTGTACTGTCTTATTTAAGTGTCGACTCTTTGTCCTCTCTAGATCACAGCTGTAGTCAACCCTGCTCTGGACAAGTATTTCCCTGCTGACACTGGTGTTAAGATCATTGCTGAGCCAGGACGCTTTTATGTAGCTTCTGCTTTTACACTGGCTGTCAACATCATTGCCAAGAAGGCCATCATGAAGGAGGGGTTGATCTCTGGTGGTAAAATAACTATTTTAGAAAAACTGCCCTGTCAGACAAAGAACTAGTTAAGGAGCCGAATGAGCTCGTCCCACAAACTCACAAAGCAACATCCAGTGATGTCACTTGGATGTAACTTTATCATCATCAGGGATGAATGGAAAAAAGACATCTGTTTTCAAGATTTTTCCTGCTTTATTTACAGAGATGGATGAACGAACAAATGAAAGGACCAGTGAGAAGACTCTGATGTACTATGTCAATGATGGAACGTATGGATCTTTCAGAGAAATATCTTTGCAGAATTTGCCAAAACTGCTAAAGGTAAATAAAAATTAAGGCTCACAACTAGTCAGTCATCATGAAACAAATTGTCGTTATATACATCTCTTTCAACCCCCACCTCTGAACACTAATAGACACCAAAGCCAGATGAAGCCATGTACCCCTGCAGTATCTGGGGCCCAACTTGTGATGGCCTTGACTGCATATTTGAGCAGTGTTACCTGCCTGACCTGCATGTGGGCGACTGGCTGGTCTTTGAAAACATGGGCGCCTACACTCTGACGACCTCTTCCATCTTCAGTGGTTTCCAGAAACCTGAGATTTACTCTGTCATGTCCCGCCCTGCTTGGTGAGTGATGTCACAGAATTTAATGTTGGTAGTTCATTGTCTCATTAGGAACATTTTCAGGTTTCAGTACATCTTGTGTTCCTATATATTCTAACTTTTATTTACATTATTTTCTACAGGCAACATGTGCAGCAGATTAGTTCCCAGGGCATGCTGGTTCCTACAGAGCCGTCTCTCTATTAAAGTGGTTTAGAGATGCACTGAAGTGGCAACCCTCGCTGGTAACACATGAAGACACCAACACATTAACACAGGATAGAAGATGGAAGCTTCTCATTCTCTGCTGATTTTATTTACTTTTTACATGTTGTCACTTGTCAAAGACATCAAATGTTTTCGTTATCATAAATAAGTGACATCTAAATGAGTAAATAAGTGACGTCTAATTTTTCATTATCACTGACATATATATGTGAAAGATGGAACTTATAACATACAAAGCTTTACTGTGGAAACGCAGAGATCTTTATTTTGTGTTGATAAATAAATATCTCTGCATAAATTACAGCAATGTGGGTGTTTGTTGAAATGCATATTAAGTTGACGTTTGAGAGTTTTCCTCATCCAGCAAAGTAAAACAAAGACTTAATCCTGTGAACTCTAGAATGATCTTGGATTTAAGATGGATCTCTTGGACATTGGAGGTGGTTTCCCTGGGTCAGATGATGCAAAACTGAAATTTGAAGAGGTAAGATGTTGCTTCAGAAAAAAAAACAATAAATGTAATCATGAAACATATTATTGTCATTATGGGACTTTCAGTAAATAAAATAACATTTATTTAGTTGTTATGATACAGTGATATAAGCATAAAACTTACAAAACGTTTACCATCATATTTATGTCGACTCTTTGTCCTCTCTAGATCACAGCTGTAGTCAACCCTGCTCTGGACAAGTATTTCCCTGCTGACACTGGTGTTAAGATCATTGCAGAGCCAGGACGCTTTTATGTAGCTTCTGCTTTTACACTGGCTGTCAACATCATTGCCAAGAAGGTCATCATGAAGGAGGGGTTGATCTCTGGTGGTAAAATAACTCTTTTAAAAAAACTGCCCTGTCAGACAAAGAACTAGTTAAGGAGCCGAATGAGCTCGTCCCACAAACTCACAAAGCAACATCCAGTGATGTCACTTGGATGCAACGTTATCATCATCAGGGATGAAATGGAAAAAAAAAATCAGTTTTCATGATTTTTCCTGCTTTATTTACAGAGATGGATGAACGAACAAATGAAAGGACCAGTGAAAAGACTCTGATGTACTATGTCAATGATGGAACGTATGGATCTTTCAAATATATGTCTTTGCAGAATTTGCCAAAACTGCTAAAGGTAAATAAAAATTAAGGCTCACAACTAGTCAGTCATCATGAAACAAATTGTCGTTATATACATCTCTTTCAACCCCCACCTCTGAACACTAATAGACACCAAAGCCAGATGAAGCCATGTACCCCTGCAGTATCTGGGGCCCAACTTGTGATGGCCTTGACTGCATATTTGAGCAGTGTTACCTGCCTGACCTGCATGTGGGCGACTGGCTGGTCTTTGAAAACATGGGCGCCTACACTCTGACGACCTCTTCCATCTTCAATGGTTTCCAGAAACCTGAGATTTACTCTGTCATGTCCCGCCCTGCTTGGTGAGTGATGTCACAGAATTTAATGTTGGTAGTTGATTGTCTCATTGGGAACATTTTCAGGTTTCAGTACATCTTGTGTTCCTATATAGTCTAACATTATTTTCTACAGGCAACATGTGCAGCAGATTAGTTACCAGGGCATGCTGGTTCCTGCAGAGCCGTCTCTCTATTAAAGTGGTTTAGAGATGCACTGATGTGGCAACCTTCGCTGGTAACACAAGAAGACGTCAACACATAAACACAGGATAGAAGATGGAAGCTTCTCATTCTCTGCTGATTTTATTTACTTTTTCCATGTTGTCACCTGTCAAAGACATCAAATGTTTTCATTATCATAAATAAGTGACGTCTAAATAAGTAAATAAGTGACGTCTAATTTTTCATTATCACTGACATATATATGTGAAAGATGGAACTTATAACATACAAAGCTTTACTGTGGAAATGCAGAGATCTTTATTTTGTGTTGATAAATAAATATCTCTGCATAAATTACAGCAATGTGGGTGTTTGTTTGTTTTTGTATAAATGGGATCATATAAAGTCATTGTTGGAAGGATTCATTAACAGCCCTATTTAGTGGTTGCTGACATACTAAATAGGGTTTATATATATATATATATATATATATATATATATAAAACATAATATCACCAAATCATCTGAAATCACGTTTAAAATCACATTGCTGATTGTTCAGAATGAACTTTTTCAAAATAAACCACAGATATACACTGACCTGCCACAAATTGTACAGTAGCATTGAATGTAACCTGTTATCTCAACAATTCTAGTTAACTGTTTCAAAATCTCTCCTCAGAACAGTTATTGTTATATCTCGTTTTAACAGTGGTTTCTATGTTAAAAAGTTGATTCAGCCTTTGACAAAGGTAACATTACAGATTAGCTAAGATCCACGTCAAACTGTTTGAATTACATCTCAAGAGTTTGAAAAAAAATACAAAAACAAATCAGGAGAAAGTAAGTTAGTTGCTAATTAAAAAGAAACAAGATGACTACTCAGAAAAAAGTTGTTCAATTGTTGGTAACACTGGTTAAAGAACCTTGAAGGGACAAAGATGAGGAGTTGGATTTCAGATGAACTGGATCTGTCTTGAGTCTGGATTGACACAGAAGGAGCAGAACAGCTGGTTTGATCTGTGACATGGAGAAACATTTAAGTGATGAAAGTGATTTCTCTTGATCATTTTGTCCTGACAATGAACCTTGGCTGGAATTTGTTTTAAGCAATTGGGCTCTAAACCTGGCTCCCAGTCCTTGGTAGCCACAAGTTAGTGTTTGTGTTTTAAACTATAGTCATTTGGCAGAACACAGACAGCTAGACAGAACTAAGGTAAAAGACAAAGTCTACATATTAAAGGGATACATGTCACCAAAAGTGTTGACTCCATATCTTGGGCGATGATACACTGGTGTACTCAAGGTACAAGTTTCAAAGGATTCAGTCATAAAAAACAATGGCAAAATATGGTGAAGTAATGAATGAACAGGAACAGACTGTGTGAGAAACCATGAGCAACAGATGATCACAAGCACAAGCCTGGAATGTTGCAGTGTAGCACATGTGTCTCAGGTTTCATCTCTTGGAGCCAGAAACAGAGGTGGCTCCTCAACACAAGGAGGCCTGAAAACGGTGAAAGACTAGTGACGGAGCTGACCTGAGAATTATGTTCCTAAAACCATCAAAACTGAGGGTGATACAGTGTCAGGTAGAATCAGATTGTTTTTTATGTTTAGCCATAAGTGAGGTTCCTATATCATAACAAAAGTGTTTCTAAAGCTACAAAGTATGGTGGGCCACTATCTGAAAAAATGGTGAATGGGATGTAAAAACTTGCAGGGTCACTCCTTACTATGCTGTCACATGCAATGACAGTCAGGCAGTAGTTATAACATTAACATCCCTGGGCACTGGTTTTGACTGTGCAAGCAAGGTGTGGTCTGGGAAATGTTTATAATTTAAATAGTTCTGGTAACTTGTGTCTGTTTTAATCTGACTGGTAGAATTGTACACCTCTCGGCAGAGATACAGCTGGTTCAGTCTCTGGGTGTGGAACCAAGCAGAATCATCTATGCCAACTCCTGCAAGCAAGAGACTACAGTCATTTGGCAGAAAAAAGACAGATAGTTACGACGACTTAGGAAAAAAAAACTGTCTTAATACAAAAAGGTTACATGCTACCAAAAGTTCTGACTCCATGACTTAAGTGACGATACACTGGTGTACTCATGGTACAAGCTTTAACTGATTCAGTCAGAAAAAACAAGGCTAGGCAAGGCGAAGCAAAGAGTGTGTGTGCGCTTGTGTGTAAATCTTACAGTGTCATCTGTTTTGAAATACATTCTGTCCGATCCACTAACGCTAATACGTAAATTTGGCACATGTAATAACGGTAGCTTAATGGCTGTCATGGTTTTGGTTTTGTAGACCTTTTCTGGTATGTTTGGTGTTTGTTTTGGTTTCTGCTCTCCCCTCCTTCTCTTTGTTTCTTTGTGACAAGGGGCATGGCTGGTTTCTCCAGTGGCAGCAGACAAGGCACACCTGATTCCACTTTACTCATCAACTGTGAATTTGTTTTTTGTTAACTCTGTACCTTTGACTCTGCTTCGGGATCCTTGCATACAAGTCTGTAACAATGGCAGCAATGGAGGCAAGGCTTAAGCTGTGTCCGAAATCGCCCCCTAACCCCTATATAGTGCACTATATAGTGAGCACGCCATTTTGTAGTGGTGTCCGAAACCTTAGGGATCATAGCATGGAACCAAGCAGAATCATCTATGCCAACTCCTGCAAGCAAGAGACTACAGTCATTTGGCAGAAAAAAGACAGATAGTTACGACGACTTAGGAAAAAAAAACTGTCTTAATACAAAAAGGTTACATGCTACCAAAAGTTCTGACTCCATGACTTAAGTGACGATACACTGGTGTACTCATGGTACAAGCTTTAACTGATTCAGTCAGAAAAAACAAGGCTAGGCAAGGCGAAGCAAAGAGTGTGTGTGCGCTTGTGTGTAAATCTTACAGTGTCATCTGTTTTGAAATACATTCTGTCCGATCCACTAACGCTAATACGTAAATTTGGCACATGTAATAACTGTAGCTTAATGGCTGTCATGGTTTTGGTTTTGTAGACCTTTTCTGGTATGTTTGGTGTTTGTTTTGGTTTCTGCTCTCCCCCTCCTTCTCTTTGTTTCTTTGTGACAAGGGGCATGGCTGGTTTCTCCAGTGGCAGCAGACAAGGCACACCTGATTCCACTTTACTCATCAACTGTGAATTTGTTTTTTGTTAACTCTGTACCTTTGACTCTGCTTTGGGATCCTGGCATACAAGTCTGTAACAATGGCAGCAATGGAGGCGAGGCTTAGTGAGTAAGTAAGCCCGGCTCCTCACCTTAGAACCAAACTTAGCTGTAGCTACTCAGGGCCCATTAGCCAGGGCAGAGCCACCTATCTTACGTTAGCTTAGCCCCGGGAACTGTCATCGGACAGTTCTATAGGGTCAGCTTTACCCCACTGTAGAATGGTACAGCCCAGTAGGAAACAGGTAGTGTTGTTGTATCTCTGGTGCCAGTCCACAATACAGTAAACGTGGCAGACTGGCTCCACGTCTCCTGTCCATTTATTTTACACAGACATGGTGTCAGAAGTGACCAAGTTAAGTAGCTAAGTCACAGTATCATGAAGCAATCAGCATCACAGTGGCATCCGCAATACCACCACCAGGAGAGATGAAATTGACCGCTGACCTCGCAAACAAGTGGAATGAATTCAGGTTGGAGTTTGAGGATCACATGCTGGCAACAGGATGAAGAAATAGGGGAATATGTACAGGCAGCAACCCTGTGACGGGTGATGGGCCGTGAGTGTTGCCACATTTATAAACAGGCATATCTGAAGCTGGCCAGGAACATAACATTTGAGAGATCTTTGGCTACTGCAAGCAAGATGAGGGAGAATCCATCGATGCTTTTGTATTGTGGCTAAGACAGAAGGCTGCGTCCTGTGAGTATGGAGAACTCAAAGAGAATTTGATAAGAGACAGACTGTGACAAGGCTGTGTGCCGTTGCCTACTCAGAGAAAAAAATCTCACACTTGCATCAGCCACAGAAATATGCCTGGCAGCAGAAATGACCTGCCTCGTGTCACTCCTTACTATGTTGTCAAATGCAATGACAGTCAGGCAGTAGTTATGACTTTGGCATCCCTGGGCACTGGTTTTGACTGTGCAAGCAAGGTGTGGTCTTGGAAATGTTTATAATTGAAATAGCATTGGGAGCTTGCGTCTTTTGTTTATCTGATTGGCAGAATTGTACCCCTCTCGGCAGAGATACAGCTGGTTCAGTCTTTGCTGTGGAGTCGAGCAGAATCATCTTTGCCAACCCCCGCAAGCAAGAAACTACAGTCATTTGGGAGAACGAAGACAGATAGACATGACTTAGGTAAAAAAAACTCTCTGACATGCGTGATGATACACTGGTGTACTCATGGTACAAGCTTTAACTGATTCAGTTGCAAAAAAGCAAGGCAAGATAAGGTGAAGCAAAGAGTGTGTGTGTGTGTGTGTGTGTGTGTGTGTGTGTGTGTGTGTGTGTGTGTGTGTGTGTGTGCAAGTGTGTGCGTGTGTGTGTGTGTGTGTGCACAGCCGAGAATTGTTATGGGACAGCTCTATAAGGGTCAGCTTTCCTACTCTGGAGTTTACATGTAGAGTGGTACAGCCCAACAGGAAACAAGTAGTTGCTGAATGTCTCTGGTGCCAGTTCACGATACAGTATACGCGGCGGACATGCCCCATGTCTCCTGCCCATTTATTTTATACAAACATGTTGTCAGAATACAAAGACATTGGCATCACAATGGCGTCCGCAATACCGCCTACGGGAGAGATGAAATTGGCCAACGACATTGCAAACAAGTGGTACAAATTCAATTTTGAGTTTGAGAGGAGGGGAGACACCTTAGTGAGTCATTATCTAATGATTAGCTACATTAGATGGCACTGTCTTTGCCCCCAGTGAAGTGGCCAGGAACTTGGGAGTTATCTTTGATCCTAATTTATCACTTGATTCTCACATAAAACAAATTTCAAGGGCTGCCTTTTTTCACCTCCGTAATATAGCAAAAAAACAGGCATATCCTGTCTCTTAAAGATGGCAAACAATTAGTCAATGAGTTTGTTACCTCCAGGCTTGATTATTGTAATTCACTACTATCCGGCTGCACCAGTAAGTCCTTAGAGCTCATTAATAATGCTGCTGCATGTGTATTGACAAGAACCAGGACAAGGGCTCATATCTCCCCTATCCTAGCTTCTGTCCAATTTAAAATTGAATTTAAAATCATTCCACTTACATACAAAGCTTTAAATGGTATGGCACCAACGTACAGAATTTTCAGAATGTTGTACCATTCTGCCATGCATACCTCTTCAAATTGATTTACATATCCAAAAATCATTAAAAGGAGTGTGGGATTATTATAATATTATAATCTCCCAGAGGCGGACACAGAGGCGGACACCCTCTCCATATTTAAGAGCAGACTTAAAACTTTCCTTTTTGACAAAGACTTATTGTTACGGCTGGTCGAGGTCCATCTTTGATCCGCTTTTAGTAATGCTGCCATAGGTAGAAGGGAACTTTCTTATTTTAACTGATTTGATGTAAAGAGTATCTGCAATTTCAGTAAAATTTCGTAGAACTCTGAAACTGATGGAATTGCTTGCATAACCTTCTCCTTGATAATGGTAAGTGAAATTCATTTTAAAATTAAAAAAAAAATCACAATATTGTATTGTGAAGAGATGCCTGAAATGTCATTGTTTTCTGCAATTCACTACATTATTAATTATTTTAAATATTTCCAGTCAGGTGTTTTCATAGGGATGGTGAATCCACCTATTGCAAATATCACAACAGTTTGAACACGCTAAGCAAAAACCGTTTGTTGTGGATAAATATGACTTTTTATAAAAATAACAGCTCTTCATTATATAATTAGTAGAATCTATTAATACAGCCCAAGTTGATAAAGCAAAACATGTATTTTTTCACGTCATTAGAGTTCTTCTTTAAGTTCCACTTCTGCTGTATTCCAATGTCTGGAATACAACAGAAGTGGAACTTAAAGGAGTGGGTTAATCACTGTCTGTTGCATGTAACTAAATTAATTATTGGATTGTTTTCTCATTTTCATACTATGCAGTGTGTAATGAGTAGTATTTAATAATAACTTACAGTTTGAGACATTTTCTTGAGTGGAAGAATACATTTCTATCTTTGGTAATTGAGGACATAAAACTCAATTGAATGTAATGTTTTCCAGTTTGCTACTGAATAATCCAAAGGACGTCTTGTGATCATGACCACTCCATCACCCACTGAGGTTGGCTTCTCTTTGCTGGAGGATGATGTATCAGCCTGGAATGTTGTTGAGCAGAAGATCAATGAGTCATCTGTGATGGTAAATGTCAGTTGTTGACATTTCTTTCAGCTGTATCTCTTGTGGAGTACATTTTTACAGTGCAAGACCTGCTAACAAACATCATCTGGTATAAAGGGAGCATTAGCTGGTCAACTACCTGGATCGGGTTCCACAATTCTTTTTTTAAAGGACGAATGTAATGCAACACATGTACTTTTCCTCTGCTCCACTGCAGGATGATAGAGATGCTTTCTATGTGTGTGACTTGGGAGATGTGGTCAAGAAACACCTGTGCTGGGTCAGGGCCCTGCCTCGTGTGACTCCTTACTATGCTGTCAAATGTAATGACAGTCAGCCAGTGGTTATGACATTGGCATCCCTGGGAATTGGTTTTGACTGTGCCAGCAAGGTGCGTGTTTAAACATTTCAAAATACACAAATTCCAGAACACTGAATGCAAAGCACTCCTGATGTTAGCTTTATCAAGTTCTTTTTTAAATTAACAATGTATATGCTGACTGTTGTTTTCTAGGCAGAGATACAGCTGGTTCAGTCTCTGGGAGTGGATCCAAGCAGAATCATCTATGCCAACCCCTGCAAGCAAGATTCACACATCAAGTATGCATCTGCTCATGGGGTCCAGATGATGACATTTGACAGTGAGTTAGAACTCCTGAAAATGGCCAATTGTCATGACAACCCCAAGTAAGTATCTGAACACAAATTAAAGTTGTGGTACTTTGTCTTTATTTATCTGCATGTTTGTCCTTTTCAATAACATTGTGTCTGATCTGTGCACAGGCTGGTGTTGCGTATTACAGCAGATGACTCAAAGTCAAGTTTTCGTCTGAGTGTGAAGTTTGGTGCCGCGCTCAAAACTTGTCGAAGTCTACTGAAGCGAGCTAAAGAACTTGGACTGGATGTGATTGGTGTCAGCTTCCATGTTGGTAGTGGCTGTACTGATCGCATGAGCTACGTACAGGCCATTGCAGATGCCCACTGTGTTTTTCAAATGGGGGTGAGTTGTGACTGAAATGCATATTAAGTTGACGTTTGAGAGTTTTCCTCATCCAGCAAAGTAAAACCAAGACTTAATCCTGTGAACTCTAGAATGATCTTGGATTTAAGATGGATCTCTTGGACATTGGAGGTGGTTTCCCTGGGTCAGATGATGCAAACCTGAAATTTGAAGAGGTAAGATGTTGCTACAGAAAAAAAAACAATGAATGTAATGTCATCATGCCTCCTTCTGAATAAAAATATTGTCTTATTTAAGTGTCGACTCTTTGTCCTCTCTAGATCACAGCTGTAGTCAACCCTGCTCTGGACAAGTATTTCCCTGCTGACACTGGTGTTAAGATCATTGCAGAGCCAGGACGCTTTTATGTAGCTTCTGCTTTTACACTGGCTGTCAACATCATTGCCAAGAAGGCCATCATGAAGGAGGGGTTGATCTCTGGTGGTAAAATAACTATTTTAGAAAAACTGCCCTGTCAGACAAAGAACTAGTTAAGGAGCCGAATGAGCTCGTCCCACAAACTCACAAAGCAACATCCAGTGATGTCACTTGGATGTAACGTTATCATCATCAGGGATGAATGGAAAAAAGACATCTGTTTTCATGATATTTCCTGTTTATTTACAGAGATGGATGAACGAACAAAAGAAAGGACCAGTGAGAAGACTCTGATGTACTATGTCAATGATGGAACGTATGGATCTTTCAAAGATTTGTCTTGTGGTTTGCCACAACTGCTAAAGGTAAATAAAAATTAAAGCTCACAACTAGTCAGTCATCATGAAACAAATTGTCGTTATATACATCTCTTTAACCCCCACTTCTGAACACTAATAGACACCAAAGCCAGATGAAGCCATGTACCCCTGCAGTATCTGGGGCCCAACTTGTGATGGCCTTGACTGCATATTTGAGCAGTGTTACCTGCCTGACCTGCAGGTGGGCGACTGGCTGGTCTTTGAAAACATGGGCGCCTACACTCTGACGATATTTTCCATCTTCAATGGTTTCCAGAAACCTGAGATTTACTCTGTCATGTCCCGCCCTGCTTGGTGAGTGATGTCACAGAATTTAATGTTGGTAGTTGATTGTCTCATTAGGAACATTTTCAGGTTTCAGTACATCTTGTGTTCCTATAAATTCTAACTATCATTTACATTTTTTTTACAGGCAATATGTGCTGCAGATTAGTTCCCGGGGCATGCTGAAGTGACAACCCTCGCTAGTAACACATGAAGACACCAACACAGGATAGAAGTTGGAAGCTTCTCATTCTCTGCTAATTTTATTGAATCTTTACATTTTATCACTTATAAAAGAAAAGAGATTTTTTGTTATGTAAGTGACATTTTACCATGTCTCTAACATAGAGGGTGGGACTATGCACTCATGTAGTATGTTACCTGACCAATTCTAGTTACTGTTTACCTAAGTTGACCTTTGTTGTAAATGGTTATCTAAATCAACAATTGTGATATTTGACACAAACATTTGCCACCTAGGCTAATGTTACCCATTTGCATGTCTGTTGAATTAGTGTTAGTAAGTTGAATTATGTCCCCATTATGTCGCCCTCTGAGTCTGTATTCAGAGACCAGTCACAGTGGTGCAACTCTGCAGTCCCATTTCAAATGCCTTTTTAAATGTGTGATATGAGAATCAAATGGTCCAATAGGTCAAGCAATCATTCAATCAATCAAATTTTATTTGTATAGCCCACATTCACAAATTGCAATTTGCCTCGTAGGGCTTTCAAAGAGTGTACAGGGTGCGACATCCTCTGACCTATGACTCCTTCACAGCCCAGCATATCCTAACATTCATTGTACGTCAGCTCTGAATAGCAATAACTGGCCAACAGTGGAAAATGTCACAAGGCACATTTATGTGTAAATATCTTGTGCAAATTGTTAAAATCATGAGGGATGGTAAACCTTGATCTTTTAGGAAAACATTTATGTGGCATGAGAAGACGAAAGAGGTGAGGGCGGCAGAGGCTGGTGGTGCACTTGGAAAAATTGTATTGCAGATTCTGTCAGTTCAGGTATCATAGCTTCTACTGCATTCATAGACTTTCCCCTCCACTGTAGGCAGGCCCTACATTTGACAGATATGTACCAGGACTAAAACCACAACATGTAAAACCTAACAACAATGGTGAGAACTACTGAGCTACCTTGAAATGTCACACTGGCCAGAAACAGACCTTTCTACTGACATCGTGGGTCTGGCTTGATATTCCTAGAATCTGAATCTTGTGGTGGTAACCCAACTATGTATTAATTAACTTGGGTGATGGCACACTGATGTTCTCAAGGTACAAGCTTCAAAGGAATCAGTCAGCAAACACCAAAGGCAAGATGTGGTGAAGCAGTGTATGAACAGGAACAGTCTGTGTGACAAACAGTGAGCAACAGATAATCACAAGCACAAAAACCAACAGGTTATTATCAGTTGTGCAAGCAGACGCACATTCTGACAGAAACTACAACACTACTTTTTGACTCATAAAATCTATAAAGTCTATGATCTTTCACTGCTGTCACGTCTGACAGATACTCATTGACGTCGTTGACTCTATAAATGTCAATTTACATCACTGAGCTGTATAATTTAATTTTAGCTTTGCTGGTTGTGCTCAAACATAAAATTGTAAACATCAAATTTCCTGCGTTTGTACTCAAAGTGTTGCAGCGTCTGTACAAGAAGCGGGAAACAAATCTAATCAATGAGCTCTATAATTAAAATTGTACCTTCGCTGTGCTCAAACATAAAATGTCAACATTAATTTATATCGGCTGTGCCTGACAGAAAGAATGTTCCTAATTCAAATCTCAGTTCAACCAGGAGTCATATGAATTGAAGTTTGTATTTTCTCCCCATGTGGGTTTTCTGCAGTTACTCCAGTTTCCTCACACAGTCTTGAGTCATGTGTAACCAGGGTTAGTTAGACCCCAGGTTATTTGTAGTAGCTTGGAACATTTATCTTTAAATTGATCTCTTAATATCAAAGTCATGATTATTTTATACAAGAGTGGAGCAGTAAAAGCATCTCCTCCTTAAACCAAGATTGTGTATGCGTTACCGTCCCTTTAAGGGAGATAGCAATTGTTGAGCGCTGTTAAGGTGAGCCATTGATAACAGGTGTGAGCCTCTTACCTTAATGCAAAATCTTTGCGACTCCCTTAGCAGGTGTGTGTGATAGATGCTGGAAGAGAGAAATTAGGGTTGAAGGAATAGAAAGTCGAATGTCAGAAGTTATAAAACTGAAGAGAAGAAGCACTCAATTTATTTTACATATTTGGGTCCATTATTTTATTCAGTTGAACTTCTGGGACAATTTACTTTCCAATACCTGAGATCTCAGGGGGGGGGTTGTTGTCATTTGTTATTTTTATATATTTCTTTGAATTAATTGTGGTCCAGACAACAAAGAACGGTGCTTAAGACGAATCCAATTTTCGATGTTGTCATAATATATCTCCTTAAAAAATTCCAGTTGTTGGTGTGTGTGTCATTTGGGGTAGACATTACGGGTCTAAATCAAAATTTAGTCAGATACCATACCAGCAGTCTCCTCATCGAGTCTAGAGTCGAGCTAATCCTCATTTCTCCTGTTTGATATTTAACACTGTCTCGAAGTGACAGGTGCAGGGAGGGGCTACACATGCATACTGGGGTTACGTTAACTGGAGAATTTAAATAGCTTGGATTGGCTCCAGGTTCCCACTAAGACCCATTAAGATGATGGTGGATGAATGAAATTTTTCCTATTTTTACCATCAGAATCATAAGCAAGGGGACTGTGGAGGAGGGCCGCAGTCCTTTACTTTTGCACCACACTTCAAACTGTGTGGTCTGAAGCTGGTGTAAGGAACTATATCAGCCTCCTCACCTCCGGTGTCACTTATGAACCAGCACCATCGGCGTAATGAGAGTGATGAGTCAAACATTAGTGTTCCATAAGTGGGTTATCAGTATCAGTTATCAAGAGATCAGCCAGTGTGATGCTAAGCTTTACCATAGAAGTATATAGACTCTTTCCAGTTGAATGGAACCTTGTCATCTTTACAGATTTAATGTAAACAGTATAGTAGTGCAGGTACCCCGTCTGAAAGTGAAAGAATTACTTGCATTATTTCAATCAGAATAATAAGATAATGGTCAGTAAAATCAATTTTAAATGAAAACAAAAGTGGCACAATATTGTATTGTGCAGAGGCGCTTGAAATTTCCTGACTTGCTGCAATTCAATATATCATTTGTTGTTTTTTATTTACTTAAACTTAAATCTCCATCTCTTTCATATTTAAATTTAGGTAATCACTAGAACTAAATGATGTTTCTTTGCCTCCTCAACTTCCGTTCCATATACAGTACAGTGTTTTCTGCAGTAGTAAGTAGACATGTTTGGATGGACAATTTCTTTATATGAAATCACAGATTTTTGTTGTGTAATCTATTGTGCATTTGCGTATAGTGTAAACCTTTGTATAATTTTTAATGATTTAATAACATAATTCATAATACATTTAATTAATTTTAGTTTATTCATTCAGCAAAGTATGTTTGGCCGTATATTGTATTTGTAAAGTTATTATTTAAACATAGACACACATACTGCTAAATCCACTTCTTATGTGTACTGTAAGTAACATATAAATAAGTTCCATCACATATTTAAATGGACAAAAATAGATACATTTAACATTTAACTTGTATATTAACCAAATATTAAAGTGATTTATCTATATCAATCTATCATGTTACAATTTTGTATGTACACTCAGCTTTTATTATGTTTGCTTGTATGTATTCAAATAAGTGACCTTAAAAACATGGACAGTTTGCAAACAAGCCAGGAGAGGGCAGCAAATTACATGGAAATTGCACTTGCTTTGTGTGTTGAGTCTTAAAATAAAATGTTTATGTTTTAGTTTAATTAATCACATTTAATTTGTTCAAACCCTGGATGACGGAGGTGCTGCTATGTTATATTTGCCAATTATTTTCAGGCCACACAGGAGCATTTCTGTACATCAAAACTTGGAAAACTCCATATGTTGCTGAAGAGAGTCACATAGTCAATAGTGAGTTGGCCTTGGCCTGATATTATGTCAGCATCTGCTGTTTTACAAAGTCATGAAGACTTCTTGCATGTTACTCTTATTTTAGAGTTGTTTGTTTGTTTTATATAACACATTAATCATTTCATATACGTGTCGTATTTGACCCATATTGGAATTTGATTAACGTTAATACTGCTGTGAGAGGTTATAGAAATAGGTCAAAACGTTTGCGTTACATGTCTTAATGTCCTCACAGCTGGATCTCAGCAACACCCTCTGTTTGGGCATTAGCCAGTCATCACTGTGTTACTGGCAGCTGGTGAAGAATGCTGCGGCCAGACTGCAGACTGGTCCCAGGAGGAGAGACAGAATCTCATCTGCACTTGCATCCTTGCATTAACTCATGGTCAAATATAGGAATGCATCTGGAATTAAATTATGTAAAACTATTCAGACCGTATTACTCCTTTTTACAATTCTTTATCCACTAGAAATGTTTTTTTTTTAAATATATCCATGCCCTGCTTGTCTTTGTAACGTCACTCACATAAAGGTTCAGTAGTACTGGTGATAATGTAAGAAAACTATTTGTAAATCCACAGGAATAAAAAGGATGACATTGGAATTTGAAATGTTGAAGAGATGACATTTTGAAAGTAAAAATTATAATTAATTAAGTAAATTACTCGAGTAAAATAAAAACCCATTCAGTTACATTAGACTGGGACACCCACTGCTCTAGTCTAGCAGTTGTAGTAGTGCTACTTTAGTAGTAGTACTTTGGGCTCTGGAGTATAAGAGAACAATGAACATTACCGCAAATGGAAATAACTTCTGGTAATTGGTCGATTAATTGATATAAGCGCAGAACAGTCATAACACCAGCAGCAGGAAGTCAAATCAGCCCCACTTCCTGCGCTCTCTATCTGCGTCTGGATTGGGCCCCTGGTTCCCCACGCCCTGTGGAGCCGGGGACCAGCTCATATAAATCGGCTGTATGCAGCTGTGGGGCTCGTGAGTGCACCGGGAGGAGCACGGGAAGCTGTGTGCAGGCAACATGACTGCATTCATGTGGACGCTGCTCTGTGCCATTGGCGTCCTGGCACCGGGGACTGCGGCCACGTTCCCGCGCCGACGGATCACCTCAGTCCCACGCGTGTCTCCGCACGTGTCCACAGGGGCTCACCTGCGGTTTGAAGACGTCAGATCAGCTGAGCAAACATCTGAGGAAGCAACGAGTGCTGAAAGTCTCCAGCTGAGCGATGAGCCTGTCCGAGGTGCACGGCCCGGTGCCAGCGGCTCCCAGGCGCAGCAGAGACGGACAAGTGACAGTGCAGGTTGGTCCAAGGTTGTGTCATAACATGATGACTGAAAAACAATAGGTTTCTAAAGTCAGCTGTTGTGGCTCTATAAAATGTGTTTTTAATTAATAAAATAATGGATGAACACGTTCTATCTATCTATCCATCTATCCATCCATCCATCCATCCATCCATCCATTCCCTTCTTCCCTTTTATTTTCCTTGGCAAAGCTGGTGGCAGTTACACCAGGTTTTATTATTATCAACCTGTCGACTACTCGCTGTCAATGAAAAGGGAGCCACCCTCACAGCTGCGGCACAAAGCTGCACCACTCACATCCAGAAAGCCAGCTGAAGACCGGCGTGTGGCTCCTGCATCCAGGAGACCTGGCACAGGTAGCCACAACTAACATATTTTCAATTTGACCCCACAAAGACGCTTATGAAGTTGTGTATTGTCAAATGTCAAATGTATCAAATGCACTAGATTTTTTTACCTACTGCGATGTGTTTACTGTCATTAGGTAACAAACTGTTGCATTTCTTTTCCAATGGAAGAAAAATCAATGATGTCTGAAGTTAAGCAAATATTTCTAAGGTCACAGTGATGCCATAGTCTCAATGAACTAATAGAATATTCCATATTTGAAGAAACAAAGTGCTGGAGGGAAATTCCGTTATGCGCCGAATTTGATTTGCAGAACATAATGTAAAAAAAATTAGGTCGTGTGGAAACAAAAGAAATTCTTATGGATAATTTTGATTCTTGATTGAAAGATTTTTCTTATTGTAAAAAGAAGGTTTTACAAGATGTTGCTATTTTTTGCTATATTCTTATGGCACAGGGAAAAACAAACAGGAGATTTTTTATGTTCTTTTTTAACAGAAACTGTTTTAATGCTGTACCTTCAAATGACATTGTTCAATTATTTAGTTTATTTAGTTTTTTTATTTTTATTTATTTTTTACAGCAACAAGATCCAACTGCAGGAATCGACCTATAGACCTAGTCTTTATCATCGACAGCTCCCGCAGTGTGCGTCCTTCTGAGTTTGAGAAGGCCAAGGAGTTCTTGCAAGTAATGGTGGATAGCTTGGAGATCGGGGCCGATGCTACACGCGTGGGCCTCGTCAATTATGCCAGCACAGTGAAGATAGAGTTTCAGCTTACGACGTATTTTGACAAGCCTGCTCTGAAGCAGGCACTGGCCCGAGTCGAACCGCTTGCCTCTGGCACCATGACAGGCATGGCCATCAAGACCGCTATGGAGAAAGCATTCACTGCAGAGGCGGGGGCCAGACCTAGTTCCAAGAAGATTGCAAAAGTGGCCATCATAGTGACAGATGGGAGACCGCAGGACAGGGTGGACGATGTGTCAGCTGCAGCTCGTGCATCTGGGATTAAGATCTACGCAGTGGGAGTGGACAGAGCTGATATGATGTCCCTCCGCCTCATGGCCAGCCAGCCACATGATGACCATGTCTTCTATGTGGAAAACTATGGTGTTATAGAGAACCTGGCTTCCAAATTTAGGGAAACCTTATGTGGTAAGGATGATGATAATGGGAGTACGGACACTGCACTAAGTGGTGGAATTGATGAGTATGGACTAGGCCTAGGTGACAGGGAAGACGGTAATGGAATAAATAGTGGCAAAGACGATAAGGGAATCCACGGTATGTCAGACACGTTTTTTTAAACTTAACCTGTGATTGTATGGGCAGCACCATAGAGGGAATCACCATTCTAAAGTAAACTGTCCTCTTCTTTGGGCTTTAAGAAAAAGAGCAAAGTACTTATTTACAACTACAAAATGGTGTTTACTATCTGTTGGAATGCAGATAGTGGGGAAAAAAAGTATTTGTAGTATTTTAGTGTTGATGTAGTTGTATAGTAGTGATAGTTTTGTACTAACCAGCCTAAAGAAGACTAGTCTCTGATCACTAGTTGATCTGCTGATTCAGGGCAAACTACATACTTGAAGATGGTTGAATCCTAAAATGATGCTGCCTTGACTCTTCACAGGAAGCGTGCTGCTTTTAGCACTCTGCGCTGTATCTCATGCCTCATGCAATGCACCCTGCTCAGTTAGCATACCTGAAAATGCACTTAGCTGCCCATGTCCATAATCTAGCAATAATGACCACTTATCCTGCAAGTCCTACACTAAATCAGCTTGTGCTGAATACATATATATACTCGAGTGGGAATTTTTGATTTTATTTATCAAGTAAATCAATTTTAGGAAAAAATTACAATTTTTTAAAACAAATGTTATTATATTTTTAGATATAATTTTATATATTTAGATATAATTAATGTTGACAACATTATACTGAAAACAAAAAAAATATCTTACACACACACAAAGACACACAAACACACATAGCATCTACAATGTTGCAACTTTTGGATTCTTCACAATTTGTTTTGCAGTCTCTTGCGCAAAAACTGTAAACTGGTATAAATCTGCCTCAGTTACAATACTGTGAATACATGTGGAGGTGTTACTGAACCTGCTGCAGCCATAGTCACTATCCCAGCCACAGCTTCAGCTATCGCCCCACCAACTGCCAAGCTTCAGGCTACAGCTGGGTCTTCCTCCATAAAGCTGGGTCTTCCTCCATAGAGCTGGGAGAGTGCGTGGAGCTACCTGCATTAGATTTTTGTGTGCATGGTCTTAATCAATGATTAATGGCTAAACGCTTCTTTCAAAATAATGCCGAGATATAAACAACAATATAAAACCACTTATTGAAGCACAGAGATCAAGCAAACTAATCTGCATGTATGTTAAATAAAAAATATATAAAAAATAATGAGTGTATACTTACAACTTACTAATATTTGTATTACAAAAAAAGAGCTAGACTTAAGCCAATCAGACATCACAATGTTTCTTTTCAGGTTTGGATGTATGTGCTGGGGGACACAATTGCCAGCATATTTGTGTCAACAGTGGCAACTCATACCACTGCAAGTGTCACCCAGGCTACGCATTGAACCCAGACGAGAAAACATGCTCAGGTAAGCTCCTTTACCTTTTGTTGTAATATTTTTGTCCACTGTATCAGTGTTGGTGCTTGACTCTCCATCAGTAAACCATTGTTGAAAACACCAAACACGTCTAAAGGGGCATCCTATTGAGTACAAATCATATAGGTGGCCCATATCCTCATGGGTCTCTTGTCTTTAGACTATAAGGTGTGTCAGTCAGATGAGGAAAGACATGTCTTTTTCAGGTTCAGATGCATGTGCCCAGGGACATGACTGCCAACACATTTGTGTCAACAATGGTGACTCGTACACGTGCAGGTGTCGAGTGGGATATATATTGAATAGAGACCAGAAAACATGCTCAGGTAAGACAAATCTTTTTCTCACAACAATTCAGTTTTGGCTTTTGAGACAGGTATGTTGTTTGTAACAACGTTTGTGCAGGTAATGTTGTTTTAGTGATCAGACGTCTTGAAAGACTGGGATGGATGTCAGGAATGACTTAAAACATATGGTCATGGTAACCATAGATGATAAAAAGAATGGCATTTTTGAGTCAGTGATATTATATTGTAAATTGAACGAAGCCACTTTGATTTTTGTTAGACCAGTGTGACAAAATAATATGTAATTTGATAATATGTATCAAAGCTTCTTTATAAAGAGACTCGTTAGTCATTTAAATGCAATGCAAAACATTTTCAAGAATAACCAGCGGCTACTTATTGATATTGTTTTATATTATAATACTTATAGCTGTGTATTTGGTACACATTTATAGTGCTAAATATGCAATATAACTATTATAGAGTTCATTATTGTGTTGATATAATAGAAATGGTTTCATCCAAAGTTTCATGAATTTAAAAGCTGCGTAGTGTCCATTCTCTGCATTCATCAGGTTGGACACAGGTCAGCTCCTCTGACCATTTTTTGTTGTCGGTGCAGCACCGACCAGTTCGATGTGGGCATGTCTCAGATTAGCATAAGTATCCTTGCACATAACACAAGCATATTTGGCCATTCTCAGCTTTGTATGTGCTATGAGGCACATTTGTTGAATGCAGACATGAAAACGTGCACATGTTAGTAACACCAGTCAGAACAGGTGTAAAATTTCAGATTTATGCAAAGTTTGAGAAATAAGGGATGAGTTATTTTTTAACAGATTGATATGCACAGTATAAAATATATTACCAAATATAAAATATCACATATGCCACTGACTAAACAGCTATGGAGCTATAGGGGAGGGGAGACAGTACAAAAGTCATCTGAATAAGTCATCTACATGTAGCAGCATCTCTTTTCAGGTTCAAATCCATGTGCCCAGGGGCATGACTGTCAACATGTCTGTGTAAGCACTGACAGCTCCTATATCTGCAAGTGTCATGAGGGATATATGTTGAATGCAGACCAGAAAACATGCTCACGTAAGAACCTAGGCCTTATCATTATTGCTAAAATTGTATGTAGCACACCGTGTGGTTATTCAATAGTCTTGATTAAATTCAGAACATTAATTGTTAAAAGCCTTCATTTTCTCCAGTCATTTATCCATTTTTTTCCTAAAAAAAATTGGATATTAGCTGTTGAGGTATCTCTTTTCAGGTCTGAATACATGTGACAAAGGACTTGACTGCCAGCACATTTGTGTCAAAAGTGATAATTCTTACCTTTGCAAGTGCCATGATGGATATGTTTTGAATGCAGACCAGAAAACATGCTCACGTAAGAATTTAGGCCTTATTATGTTTTTTTCAGCAATTTTGACAACATCTATACTAAGATGTTTTTTGATGACATACTATACTATAACATTTTATTGGTATTTTTGATGATGTACTATACTGTGACATTTTTCTGTGATTTTTGACAACATACTTTACTATGATTTTTGGTCATATTTGACAACATACTATATTATGATGTTTTTTGGTCATTTTTGACGACTAACTATACTTTAACGTTTTTACTTCATTTTTGACTACTTACTATACTGTGACATTTGTTCTGTGATTTTTGATGACATATCATACTTTGACGTATTTAGGTCATTCTTGACGACATGCTATAAAATGAGATTTTTTGGTGATAGGACTAGGACGTTTTTGTCTTTACTTTTGTACTTACATAGTATAGTATGGCATTAAAAATACAGAAAGATTTCATAATAAATTATTTTGTCAAAAATTACCAAAAAATGTCATAGCATAGTATGTTGTGAAAAACTATGCAAAAACACCACAATAAATTATGTAGTATGTTATCAAAAATACTGAAAAAAAAAATAATATTTTTTCTGTCAAAAATAACCAAAAAACATAATAGTAGCTTCCTCATATATTCTGATTCTTTTTGTCCAGTCATAAGCGTTATATTTGCTGCTGTTGTTAGCTGTTGGAGTGTCTCTTTTCAGGTCTGAATACATGTGACAAAGGACATGACTGCCAGCACATTTGTGTCAAAAGTGATAATTCTTATTTTTGCAAGTGTCTTGATGGATATGTTTTGAATGCAGACCAGAAAACATGCTCACGTAAGAAAATACATTTATCCAATTACTGTCATTGACTTCTATTGTTGCAAAGTGTCAAATGACATTTCAGGTTCAGATGCATGTACGCTATGTGACAATGAGCATATATGTATCAAAACCAGCATTTTTTCCCCTTGCGTGTGTAAAGAGGGACATGTTTAATAATAGTTCCATTTATTCAAGACAAAATATTCAGATAAGACTTTAATGAATTTTACATTGTATTTTAACAAATGTAGTATCTCAGGCTTCTCTAAAAATCCTATTCACTTATGTTTTAAGTAATATTGTTTGCATTTGCATTTATTTTAAATGTTCAGCGCATACACTAAAGAAATTATTTTCAAAGTGCAGGAAGTTGGGAAAGTGGATTGAGTCAGTCCCAACTTAGAAGTATGGAGTGTGTGGTCAGGATTTAATATGTTAATTGAATTGTAGCCCATTGAAAGCCCTGTGGAATGTACTCCTTGATAGATGTAATTCATTTCATCCAGAGAGTGATTTTCACATTTCAGTGTCTCGTTTCAGGTTCAGATTCATGTTCCCACAGACATGAATGCCAACATATTTGTGTAAAAAGTAATGACTCGTACATCTGCAGATGTCGAGATGGATATGTTTTGAATGCAGACCAGAAAACATGCTCACGTAAGAATTAAGGCCTTATTATGTTTTGTTTTTTTTCTTCAATTTTGACAACATCTATACTTGGATGTTTTTTCATGACATACTATACTATAACATTTTATTGGTATTTTTGACAATGTACTATACCATGACGTTTTTCTGTGATTTTTGACAACATACTTTACTATGATTTTTGGTCATTTTTGACGACATACTATATTATGATGTTTTTTGGTAATTTTTGACTACTTACTATACTGTGACATTGGTTCTGTGATTTTTGATGACATACTATTCTATGACCTTTTTCGGTGAGTTGTCCTTTTTTTTCGACGACATATTACACGATGGCTCTTTTTAGTCAGTTTTGACAACATATTATCCGAAGATAATTTTTCTTGATTTTTAATGACGTGATGAAGTTTTTTGTGTCATTTTGGACAACATATATACATTAAATATATTTTTTTCCTTTTTTTGATTACATATTTTTGAGTCATCATATAGTATGTCCTCAAAAGTGATGAATAAATGTCATAAAAATGTCTAGTACAAAAGTGGGTCGTCAAAAATCACCAAAAAAAACTTCATAGTATAGTATGTCGTTCAAATTACAGAAAAACTCATGGTATAGTATATCGTGAAAAATTACACAAAAAATTCATAATGAATTATTTTGTCAAAAATGACACAAAAAACGTCATAGTATAGTATGCTGTCAAAAATAGTGAAAAAAATGTCATAAGATAGTATGTCCTCAAACATTTCATAATATTTTTTCTTTCAAAAATTAGCTTTATATTTGCTGCTGTTGTTAGCTGTTGAAGTGTCTCTTTTCAGGTCTGAATACATGTGACAAAGGACATGACTGCCAGCACATTTGTGTCAAAAGTGATAATTCTTACTTTTGCAAGTGTCTTGATGGATATGTTTTGAATGCAGACCAGAAAACATGCTCAAGTAAGAAAATACATTTGTCCAAGTACTGTTATTGACTTCTATTGTTGCAAAGTGTCAAATGACATTTCAGGTTCAGATGCATGTACGCTATGTGACAATGAGCATATATGTATCAAAACCAGCATTTTTTCCCCCCTTGCGTGTGTAAAGAGGGACAACTTCCGGCACTTTGAAATTATTTTCAAAGTGCAGGAAGTTGGGAAAGTGGATTGAGTCAGTCCCAACTTAGAAGTGTGGAGTGTGTGGTCAGGATTTAATATGTTAATTGGATTGTAGCCCATTGAAAGCCCTGTGGAATGTGCTCCTTGATAGATGTAATTTATTTCATCCAGAGAGTGATTTTTTCAGATTCATGTTCCCACAATGCCAACATATTTGTGTAAAAAGTAATGACTCGTACATCTGCAGATGTCGAGAGGGATATGTGTTGAATACAGACCAGAAAACATGCTCAAGTAAGAACCTCCATTTTACCTTATTATTACATTTGCTATGCATGTATTGGTGCCAGTGTCCCACCAAATCCCACTCTTTGAGGTTGCTGACAAAAGCTCCACTTGCTGTTGTGCAGCAAGTGGGAGAGATGCCGCCAGCACAAAGAGGTACTGGACTTACTCATAGAGGTCAAATGGGATGGTTGAAGAGGCCATATAGTTTGTATGAAATCTTGTTTGTACATAAATCGGAGAACACGCTCACACAAGAATCTAGATCCACTTGCCTCTGGATTTTACTTGCTTGACTAAATGTTACATATTTGTGTCAAACATGGTAGTTTTTGCTTTTGCAGGCGTATGTGCTTAATGCTCAATGCTACAACACAAAACATACCCTTTATTTTAATGCACATGCAGTATACTGGAGCAATGTTAGATTTCCTCTGAGGCTGTCACCCTGCTGCTATCCAGTTAGATACCTGCCTCTAAATGATCACGTTTTTGAGCAGTTGAAAACAGGATGCTGACTGGTGAGACTGGGCAAGTTGGAATGTGATGGTAACATGTTTGTGGGATCCTTTCTTTTTAAAAGGCACTGGATCTAAAGGCTCTGCAAAAAGGGAAGTGATTGTAATGTCACAAGACTAGTCAATAAGATGCAAACTTTTCTTTTTAGTTTCAGGCTTGGATGCCTGTGCCCAAGGACATGACTGCCAGCATATATGTGTCAACAACTTGAACTCATATATTTGCAAATGTCGAATGGGATTTGTCCTGAATATGGATAAGAAAACATGCTCACGTAAGAAAATGTTTTCCTATAGAAATTTTTAAATGGAAAGATTTTTTCTCTATAACAGCTGCAGTAACTACTCGTACTATTAACTTGTACTATGATGTAAACGTGCGTGGTTTGGCCGAAGGTTCCATGAATATTATGGTAATAATTGAAAGTGTTGTTGAATGAGTTGCAGGGGCAGTTAGATGTAAGTGTCTCTTTTCAGGCTCGGATGCATGTGCGCAGGGACATAACTGCCAGCATATTTGTATCAACAATGGTAATTCCTATAATTGCAAGTGTCGAGAGGGATATGTGCTGAATGCAGACCAGAGAACATGCTCACGTAAGAATTTGCTTTTTTCACCTTACGCAGAGATGAGTTTGTACTGAATGCTAGTTTGTCTATGCTGTGCCCAGCCTTTCCCACCAAACCCTGAGCTTCAAAGCATCATTGTCTTATGCGACAACTATTGAGTTCAGCCTCACTCAGCAAATTTCCCAAACCTGCAACAGCATACCTAGAGTTGTGGCATGCATGGTTGGGCCAAGGTTATGGCATGATACTTGAAGTAGGGTTGATCCATGTGCATGAATGAGAAGAGTCATTTTCAAAATATTCTAAACAATACAGGATGAGCTCCAAGTTTTATAACGATATACAATTCTAGTACAGATCTCCTTCATAGCATGTTCTATTTTGCTTAAACTTTGACCTAAAAAGGTCGACACGTTTGACCATTTTCTAGACATTATTAAAAATAGCCAAGAAATAATTGTGGCTGTATATAAACCATGTGGAATTGAGTAACAGTAATTGGTAGGAGAATGGTCAACGCTATAACAATGATCGATTTAGGAATATGATGTGTAATTTAAATTTACTTACTTTTTACTTAGTTTCTTTTTACTTTCTACGTAAGTACAAAACTACAAAACAGCCACAGCACATGAAATTGTAGGCTTGCTTAAAACGCTGGTCCGAGTTAATGACCAAAAAAATGGTTGTAATGGATGTCTTTGTTGACTTTTCTGATTTTATCTTTCCAGTGATTTGGTATAGTACATGCATGTGAGTATATCGCATAAATAATTAACATCTTAAAAATCCTAGTCAAAGCTAATAACACCTGTCCCGATGAGCATCCCCAGACTGACTAACATAAGAACCAACATGGCTGCATGTAATTTCATCAATTTTCATGTACAGTATATTGTTGGTATTTTTGCATTTGAAACACCAACTAGGTTTTATAGGATTTGTCTTTAGGGGGTTCAAACCATTTCACTGCTGCCATGAAATCTACAAAGAAAACATTTGTTGAGCGGTGTTGCCTCTTTTTATTAAGAAGCCAGGCAAAGTATTATGAAGAGGCTACACAAAACATGGGATTTCTCCCTATGTTTTTTCATTCTTTCAGAGGAAATGAGAGGCGAAATCACTCAAGATGCCTGCATGTGTGAAGCTCAGATTGTGTTCCAGAAAAAAGTACAGTTGGCCATTCAGGAGCTGAACAGAAAACATATCCTTTTGCATCTCGCTAAGCATAGGAGGAGACTGAGTTTGATTCTGAGACTTTAATTGTGAATATTATCTGACAGAAATATCTGTGTCAAATAAGACAATTATGGCGGTTTTTACAGTTGCAATGATATTTTTCTACATTTTGATTTCAATCTACAGATCTTTATTATAACTGGTAAAAATAACAATTAAAGAATATTATTTCCTTGACTCTCTGTCCACTTGATGACCTTTCAGACAAAGTGAATCTGATTGAAGATCAACGGCAGCATTAAGAACAGTGATGTTATAAGAAGACGTACTATGGAACAAGACTGAATTCACTTTTTCAGTATCCCTTAAAATTATATTTTATTTCATTTCTATTAAGTGTGTGTTCAGTCAAGGTCTATGGTATTGATTTATCATGTAGTTTTTATTATTACCATTATTATTATAAAAAAAAACTGCATTTCTGCATTCTGCAAACAGTATAATAATGTGGAGATTACATTTATTCCAGAAAGGTAGCAAATTAATTTCCCTAACTTTTTAAAAGTTGTACCATAGGTTTGTTGTTGTATATTGACAACGCTTACGTTTTTATTTTTGTATCGTGTTATTGGTAGAATAAAATGACTCTATCCACAAGTGTATCACAACTAATCTCATATGCAAGAATAGCAGTATTGCCATCACCTTGATTGCATCATTATTATGCAGAGAGAAGACCATAATACATTTTGTGCCAGTTTCAGTGTTGCATCTCATAATTACTATAATCCCTTTCTTTGAATTGAAATATTATATGTATTGTAAAACATTGATTGCTTAATGTTTTTTAATGAGTTTTGTCATCTAGAGTATTTCACTGTAAAGTATCTTGAACAGTATTATACATTGTAATATCTCTGTAACACTTTGGTACACTGATACTTATGTGCATTATGTGTTTTGGTGCTTTAAAAAAAATGTTTTTCTGTCAGGAAGCTGCACAAGGAAAATAAAAAATCTGAAGCACTGGATCCAACACATCTCTTGTATTCTCTTTTCTTTTTTACCAAGTCACATTTTAAAATGAATATAGCCTACTGTGTGTGTGTGTGTGTGGGTGTGTGTGTGTGTGTGTGTGTGTGTGTGTGTGTGTGTGTGCTTTCACAGAACTTTATTTAAACTCTTTTAATGTCTCGAAAAAGTTTGAGTTTGTTTAACATTAAATGTGTAGTTTCACGTACATTCGGAACAGTGGAAACCCTGGCCATTGAAAATGTGTGAAAAAAAGAAAATGTGCCAAAAATAAACAGACCTGTAGTTTATGATAATAATGACCATATTTTGCTTTTTTCGAGCTAACGTGACTTAAAGCAACAATGTATTAATAAAGGTAATTTTAGGTATTGTTTAGTATTTGGTTTAGATTTTTCCATGTTATTCAGTTACGGATGATAATGTCGAATAAAAGTCAGGTCAGCAACGGGTTGGCTCTGTTTAGCTGGAGCCAGAGACAGTGAGCATCAAAAGGAAAAACTACAACTCCCACAATGTCGTCAATCCTAGCTGTGATTGGTAATTGGTTACCACGGGAGACCGAGGGAAGCTACACTCTGAGTACTTGGAGTCCGTCAACAAGAGCAGAGAAAACCTCCAACTGTTGTTTTCTTATACCTTTGCTAACACTATTAGTTATAATTGTAGTAAACCGATGAATCTGTCGGGCTACACTCAGCTTTTAGCTTCGTTAACATAATGTGTTTGTGTGCAGCGCCTGTCTTACAGCTAACTAGCAAAGCTAAGCGTTTATGCTAACGCCACATTAGACGCTGAATAAAATGTTAGCTCAGTTAGCTGATATTTTTGCTAACTAACGACTGGTTAGTAAGTTTTAATGTTCATCTCGGAGTGCTAGAGGTTTGTAACATTACCATCATGTTTATCTACCTCAGCAAGAAGGTGAGTCCTTCTCCTCCTGTGCTCAGACATCATCATAACCACATGACAAACCGTTATCTAATGTGTGGCTGTAATTTCCCGTGCCTTATAGATCGCTATCCCAAACAGTATCCATCTTAAATGTGTCTCGTGGAACAAAGACCAGGGCTTCATTGCCTGTGGAGGAGACGATGGGCTCCTCAGAGTGCTAAAGCTTGAAACTCAAACAGGTAAAGTTAGCATATGGACTCTCGCTGTCAGGATCTTCAGGCCATCTGTTGATATATTTTGGGTCTATGCTGGTGCCAGTCACTGTTAGAAGAATTTGTTGACACACTGCCGTGACAGTGAATTGTCTGAAAGTGTCTGCGTTATAAAACAGTGTGTAACAATCACCAAATTTAAAATAAGCCACTTCTGATTGAACGGTTGTCTCTTAATAGATGATGCCAAACTGAAAGGTCTCGCTGCACCCAGTAATCTGTCCATGAATCAGACACTGGAGGGACACAGTGGTAAGTTACATTTACCACAAAAGGAATATATTGCAGAGCTTAATGACATGAACCATGTAAAAATGTTTGACACGTAACAACTATTATGCTTAAAGGTGCAGTGCAAGTGGTAACATGGAATGAACAATATGAAAAGCTGACAACCAGTGACCAGAATGGACTCATCATTGTCTGGATGCTCTACAAAGGTGATTACTGCAACAAACTAAACATTCAAGTCTTGTGATAGATTAGATACTTATTTATCTGTTGTCTTCATCCCTCCCTAAGGTGCATGGTATGAGGAGATGATTAACAACAGGAACAAGTCAGTGGTGAGGAGCATGAGCTGGAATGCAGATGGTCAAAAGATCTGCATTGTGTATGAAGATGGAGCTGTCATTGTTGGATCTGTAGACGGTAAAACAATCTAATAATGGCAAACACTCAGATTTAGCTTAGAATGGCTCCAGTGACAAGGACTGCTTTGTTTACATGTTAGGTAAATGAGAAGCTCATAATGGTTTTGTTTTTCTAGGTAACCGGATTTGGGGAAAGGAGCTAAAGGGAAATCAGCTTGCACATGTGGCATGGTCACCAGACAGCAAGATCCTCCTCTTTGGCATGGCTAATGGAGAAGTACAAATCTATGACAATCAAGGAAACTTCATAGTGAGTGCATAATTTTAAGTAAAATAGAAATGTCTATATATATATATGTGTGTGTGTGTGTGTGCGTGCGTGCGTGCGTGTATATTAAACTTATTCAGGTAATATAGTAGCGTGTGTTGACTTTTCAAACTAATTGGTGTTATGTTTCAGATGAAAATGACCATAAGCTGCCTCAGTAATACCCCTGGAGCTGTTAGTATAGCAGGTATTCACTGGTATGCAGGAAGTGGGGGTTATGTTGAACCAGACTGTCCATGCCTTGCGATCTGTTTCGACATTGGAAGATGCCAGATCATGCGACATGAGAATGATGAAAGTAAGAACTTAAGCCTTCAGACAGCTGTACATACTCTTCGATTTAATGTTTTCAAGTAATGATAGACTATGTCATTGCCTTGCTCTACAGATCCAGTGTGCATCGACACTCTGATGAATGTAGTCAGTATCCAGTGGAATCACTGTGGCAGTGTTCTGGCAGTGGCTGGTTCTCTGAGAGCCTCCAATTCGGAGAAAGAATTCAATGTTGTGCAGTTCTACACACCATTTGGCGAGGTGAGGGTAAAGGTTTTGTGTCTCAGTGTAGAGTGTCTTATGCAACATTAGCATTGTACTGAATTAGACTTACTGACACAGTTTGTTTTTCTTTAAATCAATTTAAGAATGCCATAACTTTCAACAACAATTTTTCTCCATTCTCCGTTGTTGAGGCAAGAGACAGTAAAGCTTTAAGATTTGGACTTGAAATACTTTTGGTGTTAAAACAGCATCTGAGGACTCTCAAAGTTCCTGGGAAGCAGATGACAGGAATTGCCTGGGAAGGAGGAGGGCTACGCATCGGCCTCGCTGTGGACTCCTATATCTACTTTGCAAACATAAGACCAGATTACAAGGTAAACATAAATACCTGTTCTTCACAGTTCTCTTACACAGACAATTAGAGAGGTTAGAGAGTGATTAAAAAGAGATGCCATTTAACACTGTCACAAGAGGGGAATCTCAACATCTCTTATATTTCCTCACAGTGGGGCTACTGTTGCAGCACTGTGGTGTATGCCTACACAAAGCCAGAGCGACAGGAGTACTGTGTGGTTTTCTGGGACACCAAAAACAATGAGAAGTTTGTCAAATATGTAAAGAGCTTGATGTCCATCACAACATCAGGGGACTTCTGCACCCTGGCTAGCAAGGCGGATGACTCCCAGCCTCAGGTAAAAACACAAACAAAAAAGAAGGTAACATTAAGAAGGAAGCAAAAAAAAAAAGATGCTCTAATAACTTGTTAAAAATTGAATATTGTAGTTACTACACTATTTTGACAAGATTTACACTAAATAATTCTGAGTAGACTTTGCAACTAGAAGAATATACAAGAAATATAGATGTCTTTTTGCTGTCTTGCATCCTGTTTTTTTGAATTGATTGCCACACAGGAGGATGGTGATGTCGAGTCTGGGAGTCATGCAAGGGTAATGTAAACATTAAAACTACAAAATGAATGTTTGATTTAATGTTTTGACATAGAATCAGGAATTGACCTGATGAATAATGTTGCTCTATTGTATGTTTTCCAGTATGTTCTAATTCTCTGTAACTCCATTGGGACACCGCTGGACTCAAAGTACATTGACATTGGTGAGCACATACAGTAAGCAGAGATATTCTGAGAGAAAATCCCTAGTCAAGACAAAATATACTAAACAAACTGGGGGCCTCCAAGCTTGCATATAGTGATTGTATACAGCAGTGGGGTGATTAAACTAATTTGCCACAAAGCTGTTTCTTCAAGACAATGTGAGAGATTGCACTGTGTATAGATTGATGTGAAAGTGGTGGTTGGCATCCTGCCTCCTGCCACCCACAGTAACAGCTTTCATGGGCACATCGCATCCTATATCAAATAGACAGTTTGTTCAGGGCATTTTTATATCTCACATATATGCAGAATTCCATTTCTGTGACAGATAGGGCCAAATGTTTGCAGAGGAGCTCACACAAAGACAGTTCATAGTCTAATGGTTTAATAGGTTTGAGACGTCTTGGCAAATAATAAGAGAATAATGTGTAACTAATAATGCAAGTGTGCACCTTTTGGAAATTTCTCCAATTATGGCATTGTTATAGCTTTTTCCCCAGACATGCCAAAGTATTACCGGGATGTTCAAAATAAAATGTCCAGAAGCGAGTGCAAAATGTATTACATATTACTTCCCCAATCAAATATCATGCAAACAAATTACTGTTAATGTATTACATATGCATTCATAAAGCTTTCTTCTGCATTTAAACTCTGAAAAGTCATACAAATTAATTATGTTCATTTTCATATTTTTGAACCAGAACCACTGTTTGTCACCATGACCAAGACACATGTGATTGCTGCATCCAAAGAGGCTTTCTACCTGTGGCAGTACAGAGTGGCAAAGAAACTGACTGCCCTGGAGATCAACCAAGTGACCAGAACTAAGAAGGAGGGAAGGGAGAGGTGGGTTTATTTTCCAGAGAGTGGCATATCATTTATTTACAGCATTGATGCATCTAAACCTGATGTCATGAAGACTGTATATAATAAAGCTCAAGTACAAGTGGGTGGGGACGGAATAGACCTACCACTTCTCTGCTTACAGGACATATCAAGCAGGTTGTGGAAAGTTACAGGAAGGTAAGATAACCGCAGGGCTAGATTCTTTGAGTCAGCGGAGGAAACCTTGTGAGCGCTGGCTCACAGTTAACATGACGACTCTTGGTGCTGACAGCACCATGAAAAGGACCCATTCATCTGCATAAAATGCCACTGAGGTGCCAGACAGGCTGGGCATGAACTATTGTTCTGCCAGGACTATCATAGAATCGAAAACCACAAGTCACCTCAGAGAAAAGGGCAACTGTCTGTCTGTCGTTCTGTTTGAGTCTCACACTTAAGAATTTGATTTCACTTTCTGCCACTTTAGGGTTTATCACATTGACATTAGTCCGTCTGGTGCCCATGACAGTGGTCCCGATTTTGCAAAGGCCTTCACAGTAAGTGACAACACTGTGCGTGCATCAGAGCATGAGTGTCTATCTACGGTCATTTCAGTTTTGTGAAATAAATGACTACCTATACTATACTATACTATACTATACTATACTATACTATACTATACTATACTATACTGAAAAGAGAATGAAGTGTTTTTTTCTTTCAGCGAGGATAAATTAAATTTTATTTGTTCATGTTTGTTTCAGGCAACACAAGATCCCATCTGTTGTATAACTGCTACAGATAAGATCCTGATTGTGGTATGTACATTGAACAGCTTTATATGATGACATTTTGAACCATGCAGAAATATAAAAAGCAAAATTGAAGTAAAACACTGAATCTGCAATTGTGCTGATAGGGTCGTGAGTCTGGAATCATCCACAGATACAGTCTACCAAATGTGGTCCTTGTCCAGAAATACACTTTGAACAACAGAGCCTATTATCTGTCAGTCAACTGCAATTCCAGGTAAACCTCACCGAGTATTTTGGTATTTAAAAAATCAGTGTACAAATGGTAATTGTCACTTTTAAACTGTTCGTTGAAATTGATTTTGTACTTCAATATATAATTAAATAATTAAAAAATAAATAATAACAGTGCTGTCACATATGATGTTATATTTCTTTAGTCGTCTAGCCATAATCGACATCTCAGGTGTGCTGACGTTATTGGACCTTGAGGTTCGTGCCCCTGCAGAGGACAGCACCGGGAACCAGGCATCTGCAGGAGATCCTTCCAAGTTTGAGCGCAAAGATGTTTGGGACATGAAATGGGCAAATGACAACCCTGACCTGTTTGCCATGATGGAGAAGACGAGAATGTATGTCTTTAGGAACTTGGATCCCGAGGTGAGTGCTTGGCTCTTGTGTGATTTTCACATAATACATGATATGAAACTGTAACCAAATCGAAAATTGTTGCACTGTTAATAAGAGCACTGTTATGGATACATTTTGTTAAATCTTTAAAAAAAAAAAATAGGAGCCCATCCAAACATCGGGATATATTTGCAACTTTGAGGATCTGGAAATCAAGTCTGTCTTGCTTGACGAAATCATGAAGGTAAACGCTCCAACACAATTACACTGACATCTAGAACATAGCCAGTTATATTACTGTAAGTACTTATACAGGGGGTCCTCGAGTTACGTCGGTCGCGAATTACGTCGTTTTCGTAGTTACGACACATCTCCCGTGAACTTCCTTGTTTCGGATTAAGCGGTTTGGCCCGTAAATACGTACAGACTTCACACGAGAACGAGTTGCTGAGCGCTCGCTCTGTCTCTC
>JAFBJQ010004006.1:82500-154029 GCA_016785345.1 Trinectes maculatus | reverse complement strand
GCAGCGAGCACCTGGAAGAATGCTGCGGGCCTGAACACACTGAAATAGACGTAGAGCGCAATCATTAGTTCTCGTGGTTAATGGGATGATCACCAGAAACACACTAGTAAACAAACAAACAAACAACAAAATACTTGTAGCCTTTAAAAAAAAAAGTTCTTTTATTTATGATCCTAGTGCCAGAAAAGGTTATGGATAATTCTAAATGTCCATATTACATACACTGTTTACATTATGTAACATTCAGTGGCGGTATTTAAAATCTTTCTGCAATATCTATGTGTTGCACTTATGGATTGAGAATGTGTTTATGGCAAATAGAAAAAGAACTCTCCTGCATATACACACCACAGCTTGACCTCCATGACCTCACTGCATGTTTGCACTATACATAGTGAACATAATGTAATACTGAATCATCCAATATGAATACAGTTTCCAGGCATGCTGGTTTTATGCGGCTTTAGGCAAAGTGTGACTTTTTTTTTTTTGCATCCAGTTCACTGTTTTCCAGATTCCGACTGCTGAAAAATGAAATTCGGATAAAAATCAGATGAGAACAAAGCGGTGGTTCACCTCTGCCGTGGCCACACCTTTGACCTGTCTCCCTTTTCACTCACTCACATGAAAGAGCTCGGATGAAAAAGCTCAATCCACGCCCAGATCCACTCGCTCTACAAACCGTCTCCAGCTCTCCTCTGCATCCAAACCTGCTTCCTATCCACCTCCCCTCATTCATTGATCCCTCCGCTGTTGACCAGCCCTGTGTGAATAATGTATACTATGTCCCGAGACCAGCGAGCGCGACCTGAATGAAGGTGGTGTAGATGGGGGAGCTTAGTGCCTCACGTAGTCCGCCACCTCGGGCGATTCTGTTGCGTTGTAGTGCTTCCATACACGCACAACATCGATGCTATACAACTATTTACGTACAAAAACATGGCCACGTAGAAACACATGCATGTACACAAACACATTAGACCGAATCCATCTTTTTTTGCCGTCTCTGCCCACCCAGCCATAGAGATATTGCTCACAGCCTCCTGAACTGGCTAATCGGCCCAATTACTGCACAGCACAGCCTGAGAGCTACACAAAGGTCCAGGCTTGGACACTCTGTATATCTCTCTGTGTGTGTGTGTTCGTGTGTGTGCATATCGCACAATGTCTATATATTTACTTTTACATATCTGTGAAAATGCAGAGATGCTGGAACAGAAAATTAAGGCAAAACAGATACTGTATATGTTGTTTCTATACACACACACACACACACACACACACACATACATATATGTTCTACCAAATATAAATATAAATAAAGACTAAGAGAGAGAGGTCCTGTAATACAGTAATGTATGAGGATGAGGAGAACAGGAGGGGGATGCAGATTGAGAAAGGGACAGGCGAGACATAACGCAGATAGAAAAAGATAGGAGACACATCCTCAGTGTGAATATCTGCCACTCGGCGTTCCAGTAACAGAGCTAACAATTTCCCTTTCTGAAAAATGTCTCTGGCATTTGGAAGTGAAATGCCACTCATATAAACTAGTTATCATGGCATGAAAGAGCTTTTCTGCTGTAAACTGCCGGCAAGCACAGAGAATGACTATTACAGACTTTGATACCCTGACACTTAAGGGGTCATTATGAGGCAAAGCACACGCGCACACATGTGTGTGCGCACACGGACGCCAAAACACTAAACAAGCAATCATGAGCGAAAATGGCTTGTCGACTGTCTGTTCTTGTGTTTGAGTGGGCTGTGGCTATTCACACAATCTGGAGGGGGCATTATTCACACTGCACCCCGCGCTCAACGCACATTACCACTATCTGTCTCTATTGTGAAGAGAAATCACAGGGATTTCAGTCCGCTGAGCCCAAATAACCCCCCCCTTCTTCTTCCCCTCTGTTTTTCTATCTCCCCCTCCCTTTGCCTTTCTGTCACCCCCCCTCCACCTTTTCTCTGTCTGCCTCTCCAGGACTGCGGCGTCCAGCTGCCACTGAGATGTGAATCTCTGGGGTTTCATTTTCACGTTGGCCCAGCAAAGACCGTTACACCAGGTAAGAGTGCGTGCGCCTCTGCGGCTCCAATACACACCATCATGCCCCGTGATTCTCCACACATTTAACAAGAGCTGTTGACTCAGAATACATCGCTATTTATAGCCGGCGCTTATTTATGCCTGGGGTATAGTCACACACACACACACACACACACATATATATATATATATATATATATGTACGCACACCTGGTGTGTTGTTTTTGCATACTCCGCAGTATTGTGTATTGTGCTTTTTTAGAACCCAAACAAGACCCGGCGTTCTCCCAGGAGATCTCGGGGTTCCATCTGTGCAGGGAAGGGCTCTAATTGGCCCGACAAATGTGTCCTCTCCAACTGCTATAATCCAATCAGATATAAACCACCGAGCATCAGAAACTATACAGAACTAGAATAGAATAGAATAGAATAGAATAGGCATTTCATTGCATACCTCTCTGTTGTGCCTTGACAGCATCAACAGGAGTTTAACCACAAACCTGAGCCTTCATCTGCCCAGGAAGCCACTCACTGCAACTTATTTACAGTGTATTTACAAGCTGAGCAGGGCCTGTAAAATGCAGAATTTACGAGCACCTTTTTAATTAGAAATACTGTCTCCTAGAGTCGGGCTGATGAATTGCACACTCAGTTTATTGACGAGGGAGGGTGCGGTTCTTGGGTATCGACAGCGAGTCAAAGTAACCCAGCAAAAATCAGTTTTTCACCAAGAGGAGAAATATGTTGCATCTTTGCTGTATAAAAGCCCAAGGCCATTATTTCAATAGATCCAATTCTTTATTGATCCATTGGTTGGGACTGACGTGAATTGGGGTGCTATTGCTGTCTCTCTGCCCTTCTCCTTTTTTCTGTGTGGTCATAGCTGTTGCTATGTGGTTAGTTGAGTTTGAAGTATTTATCACACAAGGTCGTTTTTACTCAAGGGCACCACCACTTGAATAAAAACAAAATTCCTGTAAATATGTGTTGGACAAAGAATTTGGAAATTTCATCCGTGATAAAAGGTTGTATTTATGCAGTTAATTCGTTTTTGTGTGTGTGTGTGTGTGTGTGCGTGTTTAGTCTACGTGAGGTCGCACGGCCAGTTTATTGCACTTCCTTATTCAGTGTGTGTGCCCGTGCATGCTTTCCTTCCTCGGCTCTCATATGACTTGGGGAACTTGTTTTGAAATCTGATTGTGTGAGATCAAGGCTGCATTTCATCTTTATTTCTTGGGAACAATGGCTGAATAGAAAGAACAACAGGAAAAGGGGACATATCATTCTTCATCTGGGGATGTGCTTTTCTTCTCCAGCTGAAACAGGTGTTTCCCGCTCCACCTGCATAAACACACAACCTTCATTTACCCCACTAATGAGTACGCTCATATACAATAATTACTTTGACTAATAAAAGGAAATGCATTTGGTATCATTGGCTTAACAGTGATTTCATGTAAAATGAGTCACATGGCAGTAAAGTAAAAAAAAAAACAGTTAATAATGGTTTCCTGGCAAAAACCATAAACAAAAACAATTATATTTGTTACTGCATATCTGCACAGTGTACGTGCAAAATGCATTATCACCATGTAGGTATATTTTAAATGTTTATTAAATATTTAGTTTTTTTTACATTTTAACTGTAAATATGAATTAATAAATTATCAGTATCAATAAAATGAATATATTTATAACATTAATAATACTATCAATAAAGTGCAATGCTTTATTAAAGTATAATATAATAATAAATTATAGTAATGATTAATAGTCCAGCTGTTGTAGCCCTTGCAGAGTTTACATCTTATGTCACAGACACACACACATGTGGCCACACAGACCAACAAACAAACAAACCCTCCTTCGCTCCCCCGTCACCATCCCCAATGAATCCATGCTTATTGTCTGATAATGTGACCTTTGCCTTGAGTGGAGAGCCCTTTGTCCTAAGACAATAGAGGCCATATTGTACACCATGCCAGTCAATGTCGTCCACACAGCTGCCAGAGAATGGCTTCAGATTGTCCAGGGTCCAAGTTGAAGGCTTTGAGTGAAGCACTTGTGGTGTGTCAGTGTGTGTGTGTGTGTGTGTGCGTGTGTGTGTGTGTGTGGCTGTGAAATTTTGTCTCTACTGTTTGTGTCTGCAAGTCTGTTTCCCAGAATCAGCAGATGGGCCTGTGCAATTAGACTCAGCCTTCTTCCCTTTATGGGCACACGTGTGCTTGCACCACACACACACACACACGCACGCACGCACGCACACACACACACACTCAGCCACATGCATACATACACAAACACACCCAGGGCTGGGCACGAAGCAGATGTCTCTGAAACAGTAGACCTGACAGAGACTGTAATGGAGGAGAGAACTGAGAGATGAGAATAGAGTTGCCAGGGCAACCACTAAGCATCCCTTCAAATCACAATGTCGTATTTTTTTTATTGGAGATGGGTGATAAATCAGTAACACCCTGCACTGGCATCACATTGCAAAAAAAAAAAAAAAACACAAAAAAACATGATACATGAACTGTTATGTTATGAAATGTTGTCTGGTTGTTCAAGTCAACAAAACTAGATTGTATCAATCTACAAAGGATCTGTCTATCAACAGAAAAAATCTTGTCAGGGGTGAAAGACCGCGACTATCTCAGTACACTATCTTAACATTTCGTCTCACCACTCATGTATTGACCTGCAGTAACAGATAGGCTCAGAGGAAATGAGCTTGTGACTGAAAGGTCATGGTTTCATATCGGAGAAGTACAGTAGCTGTGAAGATCCTGGCAGTTTAAATCCCTCAACAACCGCCATCAGGGCTGTGACCTCTGTGCACTTAACCTTTAAATGTTTCAGTGGAGCAGCTTGGTGCCTAATAGTGTGAGACAGTACGGCCGCGCTGCTGTGCAGCTCCCAGGTGTGGCTGTGTTAATATGGGACTGTGGTCCAGCTTCCTTTGCTCTCAGTGGCTTCCCATCAGCCATTCATGCAAACACCAGTGTGTTCTTTCTTCGTCAATGGACCGAGCCAAATGAGGCATACGACTTGACAGTTTGCAGAATCACCGAAATGCACATTTTCATTGCTGATTTGGTGTCGCGCAGCAGCGACAGTCAGAATTGCTGTTTGTTGTTGATGTATGATATTTGGCCGTGTCTGCTGTCTGGGGTCTCAGCATCCTGTTGACTGCACTCGAGATACCCAGCTGTCCCTAATGCATTTTTCTTTTCCCCATCCTAAGATCAAGACAAGGCACCAGGGGAGCAAACACACACCCATGCACCTGCATACACACACACACACACATACATACACGCTACAACTGGGAATGGCCCATAGAGATGCTCTTTGTCAACAACCTGGATGAAAGCAGCTATTTAGAGCCACTGTATTCCTGGAAGGATACGCCATCTTATTTGTGTGAAGTCTGTATGGAACAAAACAAGTTATGGCCGTTACTGTCGCCCTCTCCTCCCTGCCGCGTCTTCGCCTGTCTGTGGCGGTCTGCTTATGAACCGGTGCTAATTGTGTACAGCTGACTTTATTGTGAATGTAGATTTCCAATGTGCTCGCTGCGATGATTAGCAGATGCACCGACAGATGTTTTCCCTCCATGTGTCTGTTTGCCAGTTCAGTTGTCCCTGTCGCACACTGTAGAGATTTGTTGTTCTGTTCGGGCGCCTCGGCATCCGCTACTTCGCAAAGTACTGCACAGTACACAGTACTTGTGTTAACTCTATTCGTGCTGACATTGTCATTATTATAAGTCAGATGAGCTTTGAACACAACAGATGTAAGGAGCGTTAAAATGTTAAGAACTCTGCAAACGTCAAAACTGAAACTGATGATGTCACTCGCATATAAATCATATGCACGCAATTTCTGTTCGAAATAGATTAGCGTACATCAGAGCATGCAAAATGTAAAATACATACTTGTATTTGTTTTTATATCTCACTACAACAGTATTCCATAACGCAAGAATTACACATGTATATTATATATGACATCGGCTGTTACATGTATCTCAACATCACATACAGAAAATGATAAACATTCAGAATGCATTACAGAATACACAGTAGTGGTTGTGGGTCACTCTCTGCTCCTTCGAATGACTGTATGTTTCCAATGCATCTGCCCTCAGTGGCGCGTTGATTGGAATACATCAGCACATCGGGGATATGAAACTGCAATAAGACCCAGACCTCGGTGCTGCGTGATTTGAATATGAAATGATTAGATTATTGATTTTGGTTATTTAGGTCTCCCGCCCAGAGGTGATATTGTGGCGGCGCAATCACTATAGCTGACATTTAGCACTGTGTTTACCTTCGCTGTCTCAATTGATTGCTTCAAAATCAGCACCGGCGCATCCCGCTGTAGCTCATTGTGTTATCAGTTCAATGCTTTTTCACTGATGTGATGGATGCATCTTATCCACAGCGCAACCGCCGTGGTCTGTGCCGGTGCAGAAAACAACCACATTAGCTTGCAATCACAGAACAGTGACTCTTATAGGCCGGCATTTCAAACACCATTGAATATGATTATAAGAACAGTGGAAGCAATTCAGCAACTCTAAAAAAGGTCTTTAAAAGTTATTATAGCTTTGTCCAAGAGACTGATGGGGTTTTGAACTGAAATCCAATGACTTGTCAAGCCATTTCTACCCATGCTTTGGCAAACCTGGGCAAAGTCACAGCCCAGCATGGATCTGTAATAACTCTTCATTGTGATGTATTATTGTTACAGGGACATTTCTTGCACTGAGTAACCAACCGCTGGGCCTCTTCAATGCGGGTAGACTCTGAGGAAGCTCTCTTCTTCAGTTTAGATTTAGATTCCGCGTCTGCACAGACGTGAAAATGTAACATCGAATAAAAGTGTTTGCTGACAAATACTGCTATATCGCTGTGGACGTCCCTCATGAGACATTTTACACCCCCCCGCTGCTCTGAGCAGCACAGCCATCAAAGTGACTGTATTGTTTAATGTTATTCCCTTACATCTGGGATGGAATTATTTCCACCAACAGATTTTCCTTAAGCAGGAGCCCAGGTGACAGTCAGCAAATGAACGCAGTCTCCTTTCAGCTGGATCTCCTTGTATTTCAAAGCCATTTTCTCAGCAGCCCAATCCAGCGTTAAGTGCCTCCTTTTATATTTATATACCAGTGTTGGTACTTATGCATTATTAAATTATGAACAGGGCCCAGCAAGCGCCCCAGAAAGGCCTTGTTGAATAAATGTTTCAAGACTCGGATGTGTGCAGTTCATATCTGCTCTGTAACGTTAGCATGAGGCAAATGTTTGGTCCTAATGTCATGTGCAGAAATCACCTTCAGAAATCTTGCACATGTGCGTATTTCTGGTAATGGAATGCGATCTATCTTGCGTTTGGAGAAGATAGGAATATACGTCCTTATTGTGGGAATCTCATTATCCAGTTATGGAGAATGTTTTGAAATGTCATTCCGAAATGGAGAAAAGTGCACGTGTAGGACCTTAAGACGACAAACATTTTTCATCACCTTCCTTACAGAGGAGGAGGGTGGTGGATTGACAGGGAGCATGACAGAGGGGACAGAGGAGGCACCGGAGAGGCAGAGATAAAATCATAGGAAGAGGCAGCAGTCGGGGAGACGTAAACAAGACCGGATGCAGGATGGCTAAACCAGATGAAAATAAATGGAGGAAGTAAACAGAAAAAATGGAAGATAATTAATTGATAAGTGGATGAAAAACGTCAGAGCGAAAGCACATTTGAGGATTTGGGTGTATTCTCCTCCTGCTGGAGCCGGGCCCTTTCCTGGGAGTTTAAATCTGGGCCATGAGTGCCATATCCTGCCTGTTTGTCTGCCTCTGCTCTAATGCAGCATCATTCACTGCTGAGGTTGCTGTTCTCTGTACTGTACGGCACAACTTTCTCTCTCTCTCTCCTCTCCCTCTCTCCTCTCCTCTCACAAACACAATCACATGGACACAGAAATGTTGCCTCTCTCCGCCTGTGGCTTGAAGGCACGGCTCTGACAGATCCGTTGTGACGGCACTGGGTTTAGAGCACAGTGACAGAGGGGATTGGAGGAGGGGAGAGGGTGGTATGGAGGAGAAGACGGACAAATCAAAGGAAGGAAAACAGCAGCGGTGGCAGTGAAATCAGCATCACCGCAACTCTTGTTGACATCATCGATTGTATCACAGGCAGTTCTCCAAACCATGAACGACTCCATACAGGTTACCTGGCTATGATGACATGCAGTAATAAACAGGCTGCACATGCATATTGTGGTTTTGTCACAGTTTATTTTCCTGCCTTGATGCTATATAAGTGAAATTATATGCTACAATGCTATACAGCATCATAACATCAGAGAATTTGTGTGTGCATGTACAGTGTGTGTTAGGGTAATCTGCATTACCACCATTATTTATGGAGGATAATGAATGTTAGAAAATGTTACAGCATAAATCCCTGTTTCTCAATGACAGTAAACAAAAACATCAGAAAACGTCCATATAAACAAGCTGGAGCTAAGTGAGCTGCTGGAATCCAGCTAGGTTTAATATAGCCGTATAATTAAACTTCCAGATTGGTGTTTACCAACTTTGGTTCTCATGCATGTTTTATTTATTTATTTATTTATTTATTTTTCTGGTCTGAGCTGGATTCCGACCTAAAATATTGCAAGCGTGGGCGACGCGTTTCAGAGCTGTGATATTTCCTCATCATACATATTTGTGCCATCCCAAGCAACAGTTGATCTTTTTTTTTATGCCTCCGCTTTATGGGTGCTTTGGTTTTGGTTTATGACTCGTTGTCCAAATATGAGGTGGTGCAGATGGACAGGGATGAACGAGATAAACGCCTTAGGTTAATAACTTGCTTTGCGATTCCTCTCCGCTCTCTCTAATCGCTTTTGGCACTCCCTCGCTCTCGCTGCCTCCCGCCATCATCCCCATCCCTCTGTCACTCCTCCTTTATCCTTTCTCTCCATCTCTATTTTCCTCGGCCCCTTTCCTTCCTGATCTCATCCGCGTATCTCTGCCGTCATCTTCCCCGTCCTCCCTCCAATATTCTTCATAATTCTCCTCTCGCCCCCCACCCCTCCCCTCCTCCTCCCCCCTCCCTCCACTACCTCTCCTTCTCGCGCCATTCTTTTCTTGCACATCTCAGCCGTGGCTTGAGCTCCTCTGCTCTCACGAGGGAGGGAGTGTGCATGGAGTTGATTAGACTGGGGCATTAGAAAGTTCAGAGCGGAACGGAGCGCGGCATGTCTGTCCGGGCAATGAGGAATCAAAACAGCGGTGCCTTACAGGCGAGGTCATCGGCGGTGGATTTTCAGGGTGGTTTCAGTGCATTGGATTTCTGGGAGCGTCCACGCAGCAGTCAGAGGCAGCCATGCGGAAACTGCAGTGGTCCGGTCAAGGCGGGTGCCTCCCCAGACTCCGCTTTCTTGCGGGCGTAGAATGTCTAACATGCAGGGAGAGTACGAGGTTCTCAGTCCGGAGTGTTGAACTAGTTTGAGTGAAAATCACTTTATAGCAATAGAAGTGGACAGCTTTTTTTTTTCCTCATCTTGCAGCCTTGATCTGCTCTGTCACATGAATAGAAAACCTTGATTTTATTAATGAAAAAGTAATTAAAGTAAAAGTAAAAAAAAAAAAACAACAACCTTGACGTTGCACAGCACTAAACTGCTGCAGATTATTTTGCAGACGGCTTCAAAATTGAGATGGCAATGTCCAAAACATGTGACATGTGGAGGTGACCTATAGCTTTAAGGCTGCACTCCAGCAGTGGCAGTTATTTGCTGTGAAGCCGCACAAAGGATTTACAGCCAACCCTGTATGAAATAAATTGCCTGCCAGGCCACTTGTCTTCAGGGCACAGTGACAATTGTGCACATTCCAACAGTGAACCAGCCCCTCACCCACCTATTCCCACATACACACACACACACACGTGCACTTGCCTCTGTGCACATGCATCGTACACGTTAGAAAACAGCCGGCGGGAGCAGCTCAACTACATCTGGCTACACCAGCCAGATGCATACAGTCGCACAACTTGACACACAAGCTGACGTGACCGTTTGTCTCATTAAGTTAAGGTTTGGCGAGTGCAAGCATGTGACATTGACTCAGTATTAATTGTGATTTTAACCTGCTCTGACTGGGCTTGTATGTAAACCTCTCCCAAAACACCCTGACACGCAACAGGATGGATATATGTTGTATGACATGTCAGGACATTCATGTCGCCGTGAACTGACAGTGTGTTTTCTTTTGGGGCCCCCCCGTCACACTGGAAGCCCACTCACTGCCAGTCGGTGTGTGTGGCGTCATCGGCGCAGGGCACGTTTGAGGGAGGGTTTTCTTTGAATGAGTCGTTGTTTGATTGTGCGTGCATGCTGAGAACGCGTGTTGTGCTCGTTTGCGTGCGCATGGACGTATTTTGTTTGTGTCTCATGTCTTTCATCACAGGCCACAAGCCAGACTCCCACAAGGTGCTATCCTGATTAGTCATCTCTTTCAGCTCCACACTGCCAAATTAGCTTCCTGGATGTGTGTGTGTCTGTCTGTGTGTGCGTGTGTGTATGTGTGTGCGGACACTCTAATCAAAATTCTACCCGCCTGTCTACCTGTGCTGATGATGATTCGCCACACTATATCCAATCACACTCTGTCACCCACAGAACCCCATTCCATACTTCTCTATCCCAAACCACCGCACACTCACACACACACAGAAAGAGTCGGCGGTGGTTAAACCTACCCCGGCAAGCCAACTGGAGGTAATTTACCGTAGCCTGGCAGACACATGCCATTTTACAGAACATGGTGCATGGCCCCTGAGCTTTGTTCCGCTCAGACTTCTCTCCAGCCGACCGCAGAAAGAACAGAACAGACCAAAGAGGAGGATGAAAAGAAATGTTTAATGTATATGTATGTGTTTATGTATGTGTGTGCGTGTGTAAATATGTATATGTATATGTATATGTATATGTATATGTATATGTATATGTTTTGTGTATGCAAATGTTTATGTGTGTGCACACACACACATACACATACACATAAATGTACACAAATACATACATATATATCAATACAGAGAGACAGTCAGTCTGAGCATCAGTGGATTTTTTATGGATGTGGTTTTTTCAATTTTTTCAATTGGCACCTCTGACTATATTTTGTAAGCAAATATTTTCACAAATAATTTCTTCAGATTGAGGGTTTCGTTAATGATCAGCGTGCTTCCTATCAAATCTGTCAAAACTGCACAATCATTATCCGGATGTTTTTACTCTCTAATTAGGGGGAACATAGCTGGACCACACAATACTGGAATTTTCTTTTTCTGTTTTCTAATTTGATCCCAACTACACTACAATTTACTATGTTTACAGCCTTTCCTGATGTGAGTAATACACAAACACGCACACACATGATGCATTTGAGACTCTCTGCTTATGTGTTGAGAGAGTAGGGCTTCTGGTCTCCCAGCAGTAAGTGTGTTTGTGTGTGTGTGTGTGTGTGTGTGTATGTGTGTAAATACACATGTGTGCAGTTGTGTATGTGCGCGCACACATGCGTGACGTGCGTTGACAAGGTAGCCCAGTCCGGTCAGCACTCATTAGTAAACGACAGAATCCCCGAATGAGGACTGCTGTGACAGGAGGGTATCTCGTTAAGGGACTGTACACACACTGGCACACACACTCCACACAAACAGACACACTCAGGCTGACCCGTTAGAGCAGAATAATACACTGAAACTCAAATCTCTTATGCATGCGGTGCTATCAAAGAGCAGATTGTCTTAGCAGTACTCTAAATAATATGGTAACCCTGAAAAACTATTATGATCCCTCCAATACTGTGTATATTCAATATTATTAGCGTTAGTGGAAATAAAAACAAACATGTACCACGTGTTTATGTTCCTGGCATAATTACTGGATGTCTCTTGAGCAGATATATAACTGGGGCAAAGATGGATGGAAACAGCAGGTAAATCAAAGCGCTCGAAACCAGGGACAGCGATTTGTTTTGGTCTGATCCTGCTTATTAGTTGATGTTTTGCTCGGTTTTATGCGGATGCTGCTTTTCTGCCGGGCAGGAGGTCCGCTGAGATACAAGCAGCTCAGGACAGGAAAGGCGGAGTTCGTTTTAAAATATATGATTTGATTATTTCATCGTTTTAACAGTGACTGGATTCAGATGGGGAGCGCGGTGTTTACCAAACCTTATGTGTGCAATCAACTGGTACACAGGGTGTAAACACATCACATATGTTCTGATAATTAGCGCCATTACTGCCTGCTTATTCATAATATATTAACCAATCAACACATTGAGATAATGAGACAAAACATTTTAGAGAAATCGGGGAAATTGCTTTGGGCGATCACCCTCGTCTATGCATTTTGGACTCTTGTTGATGGAACACATTTTCCCGTCATTATCTGAACATATGGGAGAATGCAGCCCTGTTGAATTATGAACGCAACTCGAGTGATTTGAGTTTGGATTAATCCTGGACCGCTCAAGGCTGCCACACAACTATTGTCTGTGAAGGTAGTGTGTGTGTGTGTGTGTGTGATGGAAATGAGAGGGTTAATTAGCTGATGGGTGAGGTAGGGTGGAGCATACGGTGTGATGGAATAGCTTTTGAATTATGGAACAGTGGAATGCTGTGGCTGGTGGCGTCCGGCCATATGTCAGCGTATGCCTCCTGCGTCTAGCTGTGGACAGCTGGTCAGATTGCTCATGTTCAACCGAGTTAAGGAGCAATCAATCAAAGTGGGTCAGCTTGTTGAGTTGTTTAAGCAGGAGCAGGAATAAAGCTCGGGAGTCCATTGTGATTCCATCACTTTAGTGCCATTAGAGATTTGTCAGGGACTGTTAGCGGACTGGAAATCACTCTCCCATGGAGGCGGTGGCACCACCTGATATTTAGAAAACACAACTTTTTTTGGGTTATGTTACAATTCATGCAGGGAAATGTTGCCACCAGTTTGACCAACATTTCAATTTAAAAAAATCCATTGTGTAATCAAGAGACCAACTGATTCTGAGGCTGTGCGGCCTCTCCATGATGCCTCTCACAATCATGGCTCACTGTTAGATTTATAAACCCACGAAAAGAGTATTTTATTACACAGTTTAGGAAAAAAATACCATTACAGTCCAGGAAAAACAGGTTATAATGTCAACTCTATATGCTTGAATGTAAATAGTATTTGCTACGATGATGACAGTTTGGTAATATCAGTCTATACTCTGAGATGCTGTCATGTGTATATGTCATGTGTGCAGGATGGGGACTTGAGTCAGTGTGGAGTGTTCAGATATGTATAACGTCTGTGGTGGTTATAGAAAGGTCTTTTGTTGTTGTGACAGGTTGTGTAACCTTCATGAAAATTTGTTTTTCTAATTAATTTTTATTCAAATGGAGAGAAATTGTGCCAAAACAGCATCATGTCTTCTGAGGCTGACGAGGCTGGCTGCCTATTATCTTATCTCTGTTAGGCCAAACTGGTCTGGTCACACTGATCAATAGTCTCTGTTACACATGATATATTTCCCATGGCTCTGGCTGTCTGCTCCACTCCATCTGTCCCTCCAGCCTCGCTCTTGCAGACAGACACACACACACACACAAACTCTGCATGTCTGTTTATCTGGAGCTTGGAATGGGCTCCCTTGACAACCGTAAACATCCGGTCAGGTCCAAGATGAGGCTGCCATCACCTTTGAACTGCTCCCATGAAAAATGATATTTATTTGACATGAACTAGTGTAGTTGCATAATGACTGAGTGGTGCAGGGCAGACTTAAAAAAACACATGCAGACCCATGCAAATCTGTAAACAGCATAGGAAGAAAGTGTCTGTATTAGTTGTTGTATGTGAAAGTGGGCAAATGGCCGAACACTGCTGGTTGGCTGGAAGAGTTTGGAAAAAAAAAGAGAAGGAGGAATGATGCTTACCAGTCTGTCATTACTGTGACTAATCTCAGAGACCATCCCCTTATTAATTGTTTATCGCTGATAGACCATGAAATGAACAATTAGATTAGAACATCAATACATTTCACACTTTGATGCTGATGCGGAATACCAAGCCAAGTGAATCCTGATACAGACAGCCACATCATTATGCCAACGTTAAGCACCATTTTATCGTGCGTTTCACTTTTTCTTTTCTTTTTTTTTGTCAACACTTAGCATCTCGTCTTGTATTTCCTTCACTGATTCGTTTTGCTACGGATTATTTGACGTGCGATGTGTTGGATTGTGAAATATGCTTTTGTGGAAAGTTTCCTCTTCATGTGAGTGTTTCATATTGTAACTAGCATGTCATGTCATTCAAACTGTACAGCAGCAATAAATCCCTAAAAAAAAAACAGAACTCATATTAAATTGACATAGTAAAGCAACTAATGCAGTGGTTCCCAAAGTGGGTCGGGGTGGCGGTAATGTAAGGCTAAAGAACTAATTGAATGCTTGGACGCTGCTAGCATAACACAGACAAAGGAGGGGGGCGGGGGAGGGGGCAGTGAACCATAGAACTAATGTGAGTTACACTAAAGACAACATATTTCAATGTGTAGGCTATATATGAATCAAGGTGGTACAAATTTCTATATGTAAAGTCCATGTATTGGTTTATTTTCCACTACTGCCTCTCCAATCCACGACATGTGGTTCATATTGTGGTTGGCTACAGCTGCTACACAACCTAACGACGTACTGCGCCTCTTAATCAAACTACGCTCTCTGTATTTCTCGTAGTATCATTTAAGATGATTATTGATTGATACTGTCGAGTCCTCTGTGACATATGTCTACAGGAAGCTGCATTGACCTCAGCAAAGTGCTGTTTGTTAAAGCATCACTCTGCCGTTAAGCAAACAAGGTAATGGAGTGCAAGGGAAAACTTTTTTTTCCACCTTTGCTGCATAATCTTTGCAGGTGTAAGAGCCCTTTGTTGTTTGAGCAGTTCTTGATGCTAGTGTGTGTGTGACAGAGTATGAGCATGTGTTACAGTATTGTATGTATGAGCATATGTTCCACATATGGATAATGTTTGTGCAGTACCTTGAGATAAGGCGTTTTTATTTAATGTGATTTGGCACTAAAGTGAGCAAACTGTATGTGTGTGTGTGTGTGTGTGTGTGTGTGTGTGTGTGTCACTTTGCAGGCCTGTATGGTGTCAGGAACACTGAGCTGTGAGAGAAACAGCTCACCTCGAGACCATCTGAGCTCAGCAGGAAGTGCCTCCTTATCCACTTCCAGGTCAACCTCAGACGTCATGTGGATCAGATGCCTGCTCTCCGTCTCCTCTCTGTTTGCTCTGCTGGCCATGGGTGAGTACACGACCACTCACAGTCCAGAGATATGTAGCCTACATCCCATCCACATAACAAACAGGAAAGATGAAGGAAAATAACACAAAACAGCTGGGACCGCTCTCTTTTGCGAGGCTAACCATGCTAAGCCCTGTTCTCCGAGTGGAGCTGCACAGAGTTTGTGTTACAGAGGATTTTCTTTCTTTTTTTTTTTTAACGTGTCAGTTAGGAAAGCACAGGTTGGAATAATAAAATGACTGATGGCTGAATTCCATTTAGCTTCAGTTTCAGGGTCCTGTCACTGCTGTGTGTTCCTGGTGCGCTTGAGTAGAAGAGACGTTATTAGTAACACCTGTGCTTCTCCTACCAAAATAAAAGACCCATTATGGCTTAGTATTTTTTTTTTTTTTACTGAACACTACTGCACACACTTGAATATGTCCACGTACAAACATATGTTTATGCCACTGTGGGCAAACGCGTTCAGATTGACAGTATGTGGTCACAACTATTAATTTAATTGTTACTTAACAACGTAACAATTCACGCTTTAGCGTGCATATTCATTTTATTTATATTTTTCTCTCACTCTCTCACTCTCTCTCACACACACACACACACACACACACACACACTGCAGAGGCAATCCTATAGGTTGTCTGTATGTTTCCTCCCTCCCCTGTCACAGTGGGCTTTGAAGACTCCTACAGGCAGTTCACGCCCACTTGGACTTAATCCTATTAATGGCTGCTGTCTATCACACTGTTGTGAGGAAAAAGTAGACTGCACACTACGCACATGCACCCATGCATTTACTCAGTCACCTGACTGCTGACATGCATGTACACAGAGATGATGTACATAAAACTCTGATATACATACATGGAGATCTTTCTGTTAAATACACATATAAAAAAACGGCGATGGCAAACTGTGCTTGCACACACCCAGACAGACACACAAACACCAAGGGCTTTGCTTTAGCACCAAGAGATGAGTTTCAGTCAAAGGTATTTGCGTCGGTGTCTAAAGAATAAGTCGACATATGCAAATCGCGCTGTTTATACTTAGCAGGGATTAGTTGAAACAAAGACAGTTTAGCTCGAGGACACACAGCAGCAACGAGCACTCGATCTTCTCCACCGAGCTGCGTCTTGTCATTATTTCAGGGTTATGTGATGACACATAAAAGAGAATGGGGTGTATGTATTTTCTGGCATGAAAAGGGTTTAGCCTGACAGAATGGACTTGTTGACCGTGTTGCTGGAAAAAATTACACAATCGTCCCCAAAACAAATATGGGCATTTCACAGTGTTAAAGGATAAATTGTTGTTTTTTTGTTGTTGAGTTTTTAACTAAAACAGAATAAGGGCTATTTTCAGCCATTAAACAACACTGTCATATAAAGTACAATGCCTGTGGTCAAGATTTGTGGTTTAGTAATAGTTATTTGGACTGTGATATTAAAACCAGATGCCCACTTTGATTTGTGCAATATTCTTTTCTGGAGGCAGTTTCTTTTTTGGAGATATATGTAAAGTATCCCAGAGGAGAGGTCCACTAACCAATAAAATCAGGCTGGACAATACAGATGGTTTTTCTATCGTACATTCAGTCCCAGCTCCAGCACCTTTACATGTACTTTTATTTGGTGAGAAGTGACTTATAATATAAGTCAAGCATATAAACCTTATATGCTTTTTTTTTATAACGGTGCAGGCACAGAGGTAAAACGCTGCTGTATATCAGATTCATAGATTCAATTTGTTGTTGCTGTTGATGTTTTCATGATGTCCATTGACAATAAGAAAAAAAAACAATATTACCGGCTTTGTCCTCTTTTGCACCTTTAAAAATGTGATCTTCTCGCTCTCGTGAGACCCACATTTCAGATACCAGCAGTAGCCAAACACCTTGGCAGTTCAAGTGAGAGATCACCTTTTAAATCTCTCTCCTCTTCCGTCTCCTTCTTTCCATCTATCCACCTCTTTTGCCACTCTCTTGCTCTTGGCCCAAATGTAAAAATCAATATCCTTTTGTTTTAGCCCCCCGAGGCCCAGAGAGAGTCTGAATAAGACTGTCTGTACTGCCCATGGCTGCCAAGTTTCTGTCACCACTTACACAACTAATGACAGGCACATTAACATACACTTAGCTCGCACTTTATTGCATACGTGCAAAGACAGCGAGCTAAATATTGGCACGCGTATGTGTGTACAATGTGTGTATGTATAGCAATGCACATGCTCGTTTGGGAAACAAGGGACACAGGTGCGTGTGGGTTAGGGCCTTTGCATGGCGTTTTATAGGCGAGGCTGCTGATGTAAACAGAATTAATGGGGGACAAACAAGACGGGACAGTGCCGGGTGACTTTTAGTAGGAATACAGATAGACCATTCATTTGAATTGTGTGTGGGTTCATGTCAGAACATTGTTTTTATGCCCAGCAGGGATCCTGTAAGGCAACACTAAGATATCTAATCTGAACCACGTCTGGACGACTGCCTTATAATACTGTGTATCGATCCCCCCGTACACTTCAATTAACCCTACATTCAAAATTTACATTCACGCTCACGAAGGTGGACATGATGCAGCCATTGAAGAACTCGTATACTGACACTCATGTTAACACAGTAATGACCCACTGCCCTGAGCACATGCATAAAAAAACCCATGGGGCTCCCACTCAGCCATGACATGAGATATACACATTCTGTCTGCATATGTGCTTAAAGTCTAATCATAGCCTGCAGTGCTGTGTGTGTGTGTGTTCATTAGCGAGGACATTTTCAGTAAATGTCATTTATATATCAGTCTTATCTCGAAGCCCATGCCTGCCATTATCAATACAGTGCCCTCGAGTACCAGCATCATGCAAACATCGCAGACACCGGCTGTGAATTTCTGCCTGCCATCACTCTTGGCATTTGTATGCGTGCGTGTCTGTGTGTGTGCTTGTTAGCGTGTGCGGGTGTGGGAGTGTGCCTGTGTGCGATGCAGTGAAGGGCAGAATTAAGTTGAGCCTGGGCAGAGTGTCATTGAGCTCATTCAGATTCTTTGCGGCATTCGTGTAACCATGACGCTGCTCCAGCCAATGAGGGGAGCCAAGGGAGGGAGCGCAGGGTTGCTATGGTCACCATGACAAGGAGAGCAGGGAAGGTGGTGCGGCGCCTTTTGGGGTTGTTACACGTAAATGTTCATTGCATGCGCTCATACGTGCGTTCATGTTTGCATTAGCTCGTATGAATTGTTAGGGGGGTTTTGACGGGATCTTTCAAATAACAAGCAGTTACTTTGACTGCAGCGGACACTATTTCTGTCCATATAAAAATACTTGTTATTTATTATATTCTTTATTCAGTGAGTAGCACGCCTATGATTATTTACGTTAAACCAGACATAGCAGCAATTCTCAGATGTGGTCCTCGGGCAGGGGTAGCAGGTGACACACATTATGAAGCAATATGAAAATAAGCGGACCACATTTTCCACTACAGTTCCAATAGTGCCAAACGATATTAGCAGAACGGAACAACACATGTGAATATCTCAGCTAATAACCCAGCGACAGTATCATGGGATTGTGACTCATGCTCCCAGGGATTGCTGCTGTTGAGAAGAGAGAATAACAACATCCACACTACATAACAACAACCAAAATCCCCGGGAACCTCCAGCCCCATAACCATTGATATCGCAGCACCCAACTCACAAGACAATACGTGTCTGGTGTGATAGTAAACACATAATTTATGAGCATAATGAGCAGCATTAGTTTGACTTTTACTTTGTATCTTATTGTGATTTTTTTTAAACGTATATCCTATGGTATAATTTACTATAAAAATCCCAGTGTGATGTTTTGTAATTTGTAGATTCAAAGGATTTGTTATCCGACAGTAGAGAGAATAAAATGACTCCAGCCATTTATTAAAAATATTCATTTATTTCAAACACAAAAGGTAATAAAAATGTCTCTGAATGTATTGTTTTTATTAGTTTATTAAATTAAATCTCCTAATATACTTCCTGTATTAAATCACTTGAAACTAATATAAAATTAATATTTATAGTCCCAGTATACCTTTCTCACAGCTGACATTTTGACTTGTCACAGTTGGACAAGCACATTGTTATGTTTATGTGCTTTCCTGAAGGTTTATCTCTTTGCCAGCCAGGAATACTCCAATGATTTAGCTCACATGGTCTGAAAGGAGCTTGTTCATCAGCACGCTGTTCGTACGTACATATTTTATGCTTGGTGTTCAGTTCTTCAGTCTGTTTTTTTCATAATTACTTTGTATTTTTTGCAATTTAATAATATATTTTGTTGTCAGATCTTTGGTAAGGTTTTTTTTTTGAACAGGGACATTGCACATTTCTGTAAATGGGCCAGTGTTAGCTTCGAGCTAGTTTTCAACTGTAGTCCCTGTGCATGATGTAAAGGTGCCAACAACACAATCAATATAAAAATAGAGTTTACAAATAGTAGTAAAAGTAAGGAGAGTTAGTAAAACCTAGTCAACCGTTCATTCACACATGAGACAGTAATAATAACAATAATACAAGACATGGGCAGGTACATGTAACAAGAGACACAAGGCAGTGGACTGGAGTGAGGCAAAAACAATTTTTAGGATAAGGCGAAATAAACTACTTGATCAGGTTTAGGCACTAAAAATGCTTAAATTAACCAATTACCTGCAGTTGTGTTCTTTTGAACAATTTAGTTGACCTGCCATCTTCTTAGCCTTTGGACTGCGACCATTGCTCCCTTCCAGATATAATTATGAGTGAAAAGACTTGTTGAGAGAGAGGACTGAAGTGTGGCAGCCTTGAGCCACTAGTTGGTTTTTTTTGTATCATATGGTTGCAACTTGTGTTGTGTTGGAATTTGACGTGACAATGAAAAGCACATGCGTCATCAAATCCTATGTGTTTAAGCACCACAGATGGGAACCGAGCTGTAAAGGCCTCTGCTGGTTCTTATTATAAGGGATTTTGGGTTCGAGTGTTATAGGATACTTATCCTTTACAAGTCGGTGGCATCTTGATTGCTGTTTGGTCTTACAGATGTTTCATCATTCAAGAGGCTTCATCGGATCTACTCATTAATCAAGGCAGGAAGCAAAGCAACGGCGCTAAAAAAAAGAAAAAAATCTGGGACACATCAGTGGCTTCACTCTCATTGGGATTAATGACATGTTTCCTATTTCGGTACAATAAGGGTGGATGTATGCAGCAGATTTTCATCTTGTGAGAATAATTATGCATTCCCATCTTTGAATAATTTCTGCAACACTAAACGCCTGTTGAATTTGCCAGGAAGTTACTCTCTGAAGAGAACGATGTCTCACAGCGAAACAGTAATTATCAGGGAAGTTTACATGCAACAGTAGACATGTCCTTATGGAAAAAATCTCCTGATGCCTTTGTTTTTCTTTAGTCTGGATAATTAGTCCATATGACAAGAAGGCAAATGCAGTTTTAGTTTAACGCAGCATGAGCTTGTACAATTTAAACCTCATTCTATTTTTTTCATGTATTTTAATGGGCAGGATGGAGAGACAGTTCTCATTATATCAAACAATTGTTTGTGTGTCTGTGTGTCCAGCCTATGGCCGCGCCCCCATCCCCATGGCAGTGGTACGCCGGGAGCTGTCCTGTGAGTCCTACCCCATCGACCTGCGCTGCCCGGGCACAGACGTCATCATGATTGAAAGCGCCAACTATGGCCGCACCGATGACAAGATCTGCGACTCTGACCCTGCCCAGATGGAGAACACGAGGTGTTACCTGCCCGACGCCTACAAGATCATGTCACTCAGGTCAGTGCATTTACATGGATGTTTTATGGAATAGGATTTGTGAAAAGTAAAAAATTATATGAGGGTATAAAACCAATGTTGCCTCTTGTGTGCTCAAGTTAAATATTCAGGAAAAATTTTTTTCCTGCTTGTTGCTTTGTGAATTAAATTTGTTCGAGGGTCTGCTTTGCTTCCGAAAGTGCAGGGTTGACTCACGACGCTAAGAGCTCTAAACAAAACAGGAGTACTTTTCAGCATCAGGCAATTCATCACAATCGCTGTACTTATTTGTACAGCAAAATGTTGCTGCTGTCAGTGTGCAGTATCAATGACAAGTTCAACATTATTCACATGTTAACCCACCGCTCAAAGCAGCAACATAAAACTAAATCTGGACCATACCTGAGTGGAAACCGCTGTAACCAGTGACCCCACACACTGTGCTATTCTGCTCCTGTCAGCTCCTGTACATGTCGTACAACAACGCCTTACAAACGCACAAGCACATCAGACAATGGAAATGACTCGGGTGACACTTCCTCTCCAGCTGGCCCATGTGACCGCCTCCTATACTGATAGCTGTGTGAACTGGAGCTGATGTTTTTCTATGGGTGGGTGTGTGACAGAGTTCATGTGTATGTTTGAGCCGTTCACACGGCAGGTCTCAGACCTGTGGAGTTCTTTCTGCGTCACCAGTGAAGTATGGCATCCAGGCTACAGGCACTTTATTCAGGCATACCTGCTCTTCATCCATCTTCTCCATTTGACTCCATCCATCTCTGTAAATATAGAACAAGCAGCTATTTTTTTTACATTTTTTTCTCATTACTAAATCATAACAAAATATTAGCAAATTATCAATGAAAACAAATATATATATATAATTATAATAATTATATATATATATATAATTTGTTATATATAACAAATATATATATAATTTATATATATTATTATATATAATAATATATAATATAATATTATATATATATATATTATAATTATAATTACATTATAATTAATGTAGTTATACATTAATTATATATAATGTATGTTTTGTTTGAACTTTTGTGTAATAACAATCCATGAAGTGTTCACAGGTTCCCATAAGAAAACCAAGCCATGTCTTTCACAAATCAAATATGAAAATTAATAAAATGCAGATTAGGTTTAATTGTTTATTAGGCTAATATGTGCCATCTGTCATCCACATTATTGGCCTTTTTCACAGCAGACATTTTGACAGGTCATAGTAGAAAAAGCACATTAACCAATGTGGAGAGTGGCACTGAATTTAATTCTGTAATCATTTATGCTTTTCCTACTGTGACATGTCAAGGTGTCGCCTGAAAGTGCCATATATATATGTGTGTGTGTGTGTGTGTGTGTGTGTGTGTATGCTGTATATCATGCCACCTGTCTGTGTTGTGTGCCGCTGCTTTGGTGGCGATTGCTTTGGACTGCTTTATTGTCTCTGCTCACTTCAGCAGCTGCAGGTTGTGTGCATGTGTGTGTGTGTGTGTGTGTGTGTGTGTGTGTGTGTGTGTGTGTGTGTGGCCACTCTCCTACAGGCCTCGCTATCCATAATTTATACCCATGCAGATACACACAGCATGTGTCACACACTGCATACGTTGCCCAGGGGCTAAACCAGACTTTAAGCTCCAATTAGCAGAGCCAGAGGCCAAACTTAATCTTGAGGGACCCTCAGTGGAGGTGACTCAGACCGGAAACGACTGTATATCACACGCGGCGTATTCTTACTGTGCGTGTTTGTTGCAAACGCTGTGAATTATTGTGCAATGGCAGGAAATGAGACATGCTCAGACACACCGTAGATGTGTTTAAAAGAGCTAGTGCCCGTGAGCTCATGCGGGTTGAAGACTTCATCGCAGTGATGTTTGCGCGTGTGCAGCCGGCGTGTGCACAACCCTTCTTCAGTCTGTTTCAGCTTCCCTGGTGTCCACTCCCTCATTCCCTCTATGTCTGTATCTTCTTTGGCTTTCAACTGTCTGATAAAATCAGAGCATGTTCCGCCTGCCCAGTGTTTCCTCAGTATCACATTCTCCTTTTGTTTTCCCCTCTCCAAGGCTGGCCTGTTTGTGTGTGTGTGTGTGTGTGTACAGTACATCTATGGCTACGTGTGTGTGTGTGTGTGTGCGTGTGCCCATACCACATAATTGGGCTTGATATCAAAGCCTCATATCTCCAGAGGGTCTCACAAGGCTTCTCAGGCAACCATGAGAGGACCTGATATCGCTGCATTTCCCAGATTATCTCCCCACTGGGATCCACTGGGTTGAAGGGGAAACGAAGCTGCGGCCATGAAAGTTACGCTTAATCTGTTTTAGCGATATACCGGCCCCAGTTCAATGACTCACTCCGTTTTATCGGGTTTCCAACTAAGCACCTTCTGTTTCAAAGTGGCTCCTGACCGTCCTTTATTTTAACTTTCCTTCAAGTTAGATCTTACTTGATTTAATTCAATTAATACATTGTATTGGGATTGCATTTAAAAAAATATCACTTTCCCAGACTTGCTGTGACCGTACAGGTCTCCTCGACCTCTATGACTATATTTGTTTGCCAATAAAAATCCGATCACTGTTGTCGTAGTATTGTGGTTTGCCCGGTGAGGGTTCGGTAAGGTTGGGCCTACATTAAAGTCACTGGGGAGTGTTGATACAGGACAACAGACCTGCTTGGTAGTTCTGGTTGTTTAGTTCTGCGGAGGGAGAGAGGGCCGTGAGCGAAAATGGTGGAATGCCTGCATGGCGCAGCCATCCACGGACATAAAAGTGACTTGATGGCTTCTGTGGAGATGCTTCTCAATGCACTCCTTGTCCCTTACTGATACTTGAGTGCTTCATGGACTGAGTACCTTTCAGAGCACTCCCTCTGATTCTCTCTCTCTCTCTCTCGTTCTCTCTCTCTCTCAAAGTCACACACACGCACACGTGCACGCGCGTATTCAGACACTTGAGGCCGTGAGTGTGGACACTGTAAAATGTGGAGGCATTGCACACAATCACACAAACTGTTTTGCTCCCACAGCCACAGCTACCATGTTGGAAAATTACTCCCGGACTTCAAACCCTCTTTCCCCTGACACCTCGACACAGCCTCTCCCACATTGTCACCTTGTTTACCCTTCTGCCTTTCTCCTCGCCTTCTCACTATTGCTCCCCCCCCCACCCCACATTCCCTATCCCTGTCGAAGAAGCCCCTCAGCGCAAAGGGACTCTACTTTGACAAGAAAGACAGGGGGAAGGAGCCGTTCTGCCCTCCCTCCCCCCCTTGCTGGTGGAAGTGGTAAACAACAACAACGCGCTTTATTTATTATTCTCATGCCAGGCTCTTGTTTTGATTTCGCCATTTTTGTCACTCCATTTCCACTTTTGCTTCCCCCCCCTCTCTTACCTCAAATTGCCTCTCACTCCCAACTTGTCACCCACGCTGTCACTTTTCCTTTCTCCCTCACCATCTGTTTCGCTTTTCAGCGACCCTTTCCTGTTTTCCGCCATTTACCCTTTTTTCTTCCATTAAGAGAAACATGGGGTTGGAACTATTTGACAGTATTCTGTAATATAACCCCCCCCACCCTGACCGATGCTCCCTGGCTGAGGGTAATAAAGGAATTTCTTTATTAAGCCCCAGCCTTCAATGGCCTCGGGGCTCCTAGGTGCACAGGCTTTGTAAACACACAAATAAGCACCGGCCCTGTGTCCATACACAATAATTACACTAGAATGCATGCATGAGTGTGTGTGCTGCTCATGCATGCACGCACACACTCTCTCACCCCGACACAGAAAGACTCACGCACTCCCAGAGAGAAACTGAGAGACTTGCTCATCAGTTCCCGAGCCTGGTCAACTTCTTCTGGCAGCCTGTCTCTTTAGAACTGAGTCTCAGCCTTCAAAGCACCAGGCCAGTGTGCTAGTGTGTGTGCATGTCTGGGTGCAGACATGTGAAAATGCATACATCTCTGGTTGTACGCTTTCGTGCGCGTTTGGTATAGCAAGTGTGCACGAGCATGTTTGAACCGGTCTCTTGGGAGACTGGAGAGAAACCTCTGAAGTTCTTTCTCTTTGACTCTGAATTATAGAAAACTGCATGATTCAAAGACAAACAATCTGGTGCTAGTCATGTCCTGCAGGCCGGGAATGTGTTATCAGTGACCTATCCTATACAGGGTACAAGCCACTTTTTTCAGTGATACCTGAGTTATACCTTGAGTCTTTGCATGAATCTTACATTCCTATCATTACTTCAGCCCAGTCACGACCAAACACACATTACCTTCTAAGTTGAAAATTTGTGCTGACGCAACTGAGATTGTGTGTGTTGTGTGTGTGTCTTGTTAGAGGTGGACTCACCGGGATATTGGCAATTATACCTAGTTATAACACCGGTAGCAGACTTTTTTTCCTGTGTGTATCTGTTCACTCGTCTTTTCTTCCCTTAACAATCCTTCTTCCCCCTGAATGAGGTCATATCTGCAAATGTCCTACTTAATGTGTGTATGTGTGTGTGAGACAGTGCGTGTGTTTATATGTGCGCGGTGTGTGCTGCCATGCTTATAGTCGCCATGGTTACAGGAGATGCCCCGCGGCACCCTAGGGGCCCAACTGTCACCCGTGCTTAGTGCGGTAATTAGGGCCTGCACCCATGCACATTGTGCATGCATATGTAGATGTACGTGCACGGGAACGCACACTCTGAGGTAGACTGATGCAGAGGACTACATATATTGATGAAACAGAACTTGGACAGAAAGATGCATCAATAATAAATTCTGACATTGAGTCATTTAACTGAAAACCATATGGCAGCAGTGAGAACAAAGGTCCACCATGATAGTAATGCCTGTTTGCCTGATTCTCCTCCATCTACCCACTCACATCCCAAAATCCATTCACCCGCACGGACAACTGTTGTTCTTCAGATTCCTCTCTATTTCACACCATGTCAAAGTCTTTGCTGTCTGACCCTTTTCTCTTCTGCGACAGCTCTGCTAACCTTAGTTATCATGCCTCACCGGGCACCTAAGCTATGTGGCTGTCTGAGATTGGTTTGAGAGTGAGAACGGTCCAGACACCACACACGCTCTGTATTTCATTCTCTCTCTCTCTCTCTCTCCCACGTACACACACACCCCAAGTCTGACACATCCAGGGACTAACATGTGAGTCAGTGCCTGAGACATGCTGGAATGTAGGCGCCGACTGACTTGATTCTTTGACGTTGACATTGAAATGCAGAACCTGAAGCTGCCTCCTTCCTGCTGCACATGCACATTCAGTTCATGCACACATACAACAGGGTGCTTTTTTTTTCGTGCATCGTGAGGTGTCTGGGTTTGGTGTGGCTCCACCGTCTTGACAGCGATGGCGTCTTACACGCTTGCCTGCTTTTCACCGACCAGGAGAGGCAGCCCTGCCGTCTGAAACGCTGCTCTTCTTTTAGCTTTTCGGAGGATTCAGAGTTTGTGCAGAGCAGGTGGCTTTGGATTAAATCGGTGTCACACCAAGAAAAGCGCGCGCGCACACACACACACACACACACACACAAATGTACGGCAGAGGAAAACACAGGGATATCAGAAGAGGAATGTTGCTAGGTGGAATCGGGAGGAAGACTCCCTGAGTGTGTCCTGGAATCGGACGACGTGGAAGTTGCCATGGTTACTAGTGGAAGAGGAGAGAGGAGGGGGGAGAGATGGCGGAGTTTGAAAAGTATAGCTGGTTGGCTGCGAGTCTGCCTGCACGATCGAGGGCATAAAGTATTTGTGTGCATTAGTTGTTTGCCTCTGCATAACAAGATTTACACAGTATTATTATAGTGCAGTTTTTTGGGAGTCAGTGTCAAAAGACGCCGTACTGTAGGAAACATATCTTTACAATACAATTTATTATTTACAAGGAAAGGTTCCCTTTTCCCCCCAGAATAAACTTTTATACCTACATATCCAGCTGGGTCGCTGTTACATTCCGTTTACTAATAAATCTCAAGCAGCCATATAGAACTCACTCTGTCCTCAACAAATTAAATCTGCAGTTGACAACTTGACAACAATTGTTCCCACCTTTCAGATTGAATACAAATTTGTGTTGTCATATCTTGTCTTAACAGTGTCACAGTCATTAAGCAGGATGTCGAAAAGGGATGCTATTTTTCCGATTTGCATACAAATGGTCCTTTGCATGCATAGATTACCAAAAATTACCAATCTTTTGTTTTTTTTTGAATGAGTCATTGTAAGTGGGTGATTTTATTGACTTGGCTGCAAGTTGTTGTACTGAGGATGGAGGCAAACATTTTATAGTGTTCAGGCGCACTCGAGTCAGATGGGTTTAGATCGCCCGTTATCAGTCATTTTTCTATCACTGACATATTTCACGCCACACTTCATATTCCCTTTAGCGCATGCATAAGAGTGTCAGGTATGCAGTTCATTTGACAGAAAGTACATATTGGACACGCGGCATGTACACGACGTGCTCAGAGAGGTGAGGGAAAATGGACGAGAGTGACATCTTCTAGCCAAATATTAATAATGCAGCACATTTCAAAGCCTTTTCCCAGTAGGGAAAACAACATTATTTTACCTGTAGCTTATCTGACAGGCTGCGCGAGCGGTGACAGACATGCAGGGACCGCCGAGGACTGTATTAGTGTTTGTGTGTGGGCGAAAGCGAGAGACAGATCTGTCATTTTTTATTTCAAGTGGTGGTGTGGTGGCGCTGGCACAGGATGTGATGTGTCTGCTTCACTATACCCAGTAGTAGACATATACATAGATTACTCTCTCACACACACACACACACACACACACACACACACGGACATCTGTCTGTGTTACTCCTCCACTTGTACCTATGTCAGTTGCCCTCCCTCTATCACTCTTCATTTACTTACCACATCCCAGTTCCTCTGAATCCACCCCCCCACACACACACACACACACACACACTCGTTTTATTCCTCTCATTCAACATCCATTCCCATTACTCCATTTGTCCATCTCCGAACAGCCTACTATATGTGTGTAACGACATCAGGGAGCTAATAAAGCTGAAACGAGGCCAGTAGAGGAAGAATCTCATATGGTGGTGTGTGTGTGTGTGTGTGTGTGTGTGTGTGAGCGTATGTCCAGCCTAACAGCTTTTTATCCTGTAGCGAGATACAGTAACTATGCTCTGTCTGCTGTCAAATGGGTTTCCTGAACTCCCGCAGGACACGGAGAGCTCTGCTGAAATTCATCTCTCCCGCTTCCTTTTGTTATTTTATGGTTTTCCAACTGCTCAATTCCCTCTGCTTTATTTTTCCCAGTATGGGGATTTCAATTTATTTTTTTTTTCCTGGATGTATTACTGGCTTTAGTAAAAATCTATCAGGTTTTTACCATGGGAAATATTTTTATCCTGTCAAAGAAGCACTTACTTCTGATAATACTGACGTTATTCACTTAATGAATGATAATGAATGATAATGGCCTGTCTATCTATCTATCTATACATATTCATACATATATATATATATATATATATATATATATATATATATATACATATATGTGTGTGTGTGTGTGTGTGTGTGTAACCCATGGAATATATATATAATATAAAATACAGTGGATGATATGTACTCTCTAAAGGTCACTACATCTTAAACACCACTGAAAATCGACACTTCCTTTATTAAAGTGAACACAGCGGTACATGACTGAATATTACTATGCAGTTTTGACACCTTAACAACTCATTTACACATTCACCACATCCCACACAGACACCACAGGTGCGTTTATATATACCCTATATACATCACCTCTCACTTGTCATTGCTGGCTTGCTGGCACTAGATATTGTTTCAATATCGAGACAATGGAAATGTATGAGGCTCTATAAGGTGCAATACATTTCCTACAAATTGCAGTTACAGGGTGGTTACTGTGTTTCCCAATTACTGTGGTGGCAATGTCATCACTGGCTGCATTATCCTCATAGACAGTAAATTAGTCAAAGGAGCTTCACACCCAGCGTCTGTGGTCAGTTTGTGGGTTTGGTGAAATGAAAATAAACCTGTTGTGTGTGAAAAGACCATGGGCATGTATTCAATCAGACATCTGGAGTGACTGAACCATCCAAGCCATGGCCATCAGGCAGAGCTGAGGGCTGGGCCGTATAAACAATAGAATTTATACTGTTTATTAGGAAATGTTTAGGTTTTTAGGAGTGGTGACGACAGATTAGGAATCTGGAAACCACACCCAGGCAGCAGCACACAGAAAGAGGTGCAGGAACCAAGTGGCGACAGAAAATGTAAGCACCAGGAAGTAACACTTACTCACTCGCATCACATGCCATTGTTCATATAATATTAGTGTTTTGGCTGCGTTTGAATACTGCTTCATGTAATCTCTTTGACTCTGCTGGCAAAACTTGTGTTTGGGTGTGTGTTTACAGGTCTAACACGGCGTTGCAGGATGTTTTAAGTGTTAAGTATGTCATTGCAGTGCTGTGGATGACGTGCAGAGTATTGTGGAACGGTTGGACTATATTTGAATTTTGATTTCACAAGACTCTGCCGGAGCTTTGTGTGTCACTCAATCGCAGACACATCTTTCAACTCATGAGGATTAGTTCCCAGCTCCGACTTGCTCTGTAATTATATAGTTCTTCAACACATCTGCGCTCGAGCACATGCACATATACGGCGTTTTACATCTGCTCACGCATTCCCACAGACACACACACACACACACACACACATCGTCTCCTTCAACCAGCATCAGCCTCATCAAATCATCAGTCCGTCAGTCATGTTTATATGAGGAACAGGGACAGAGGCAAAGTGAATGGGGGTCTGCCAAACAAAGTAAAAAACATCAGAGAATATAACAACAGCAGCACCCACTGCAGCATCGACGCTGTCTCTTTCTCTGCCTGCCACAGCTCGGCTTTGTTAGCGAACAGTTTGTGTGTATCTCTGTGTGTGTGTGTGTGTGTCTGTGTGTGAGTGAGTTGAACATTGCGGGGAAGCAAGCCAGCAGGCAAGGCGGTATCCAGGCCACTGCCTTGTTTTGATGTGGCCACAGCTAATTAAAAAATAGCTTTTCAGCCAACACTGAGAAAAACACATAAGAAGAATATAAAGCCATTTTGGGTTTTTGAAAATATGTTAAAAGGGTGCAAAGGTGTGTCTGTGTGTGTGCGGGCACACGTGCACGTTCTACATGCACATGCATCATGGGACTCGATGTTGTAGATTGGGAATTTTTGCTGATGTTGTTATGTTTTGTTCGGCTGCTGGATAAACACATCAGCAGAGAAGGAACACGGTTGAGAGAGAGAGAGAGAGAGAGAGAGAGAGAGACAGAGAGAGACACAGAGAGAGAAATGAGACAGAGATAGAGGGGGACATCAGGGAGTCTTTTTTGGGTCTGACTCAGACGACTGACTCAGACAGAACGGTGACGTCAGCATTGGCTTTACTGAGGATGGAGGGATTGAGGGAGAAACAGAGTGAGGCTAGAGATGACGCCCTTAGGGAGGCAGGGATGAGAAAGATATTAAGGAGGGAGAGGAGAGGGAGGGAGGGAGAAAAAAAATCCAGCAATATGAGTCCCGCCACATACATCTGGGTGTGACTTCTAGAACTGCAGCTAAGTGGGTTTAAGATAGATAAACAGGCTGAAAAAAACAGACAGTGGAAATGATAAAGAAAGAAAGAGGGGAAGAGGAATAATTCCTTGGTTGGAAGGATAAAGTCAAAAGCTGTGGAAGAAATTGGTTTATTTTCTTGTCTTAAAAAATACGAAAAAAAGAGAGAGTTGGTGCAGACAAAAATAGACGTAGTCGTGATAGAAAAGAGACTGTGCAATGGATTAAGTCAAAGCTCGCCTCTATACTCTCTATTTAAAATACCAGTAAATAACTTTCACTGTTTTATGACTCAGCCGCGAGGACAGAGGCGCTTTCTTTTTTTTTCTTTTTTTTGTTGCAGTACAATAAACCCAAAATAAACTCACACATGTACACACATAGCCACAGCCGGTGCAAAAAAAACCTACATCCTCCTTTCTTTTTCAATCTTCCAAAACATTAGCATTTTTAATTTCCTCTACACAATGGTTCCCTGCATATGGGCTTTTTTTATTTATCGTGTTTTAGTTGTTGACTTTTTACAATATATAGTTTTGCATCTCTCTTTATTATACTTTCCCCTTTTCATTTAGGGATGAGGTACTTATTTTAGAATTCTTTGGGATTCTTGACATAACCAGAGTTTCTAATCCCTGAAAGTTGTGTGTGGAAATAATTACTCCCACACTTGTGGCAGTGCATCGGAACCAAATGTTTTCAGTTCACTGAATCACTTGTCTTCATCGCTGATTGTGATGACATCACAAGTAGAACGTTTTTGTGTGTTTTCCAATTACACCAATGTGGGGAAACCAAGTCGTGTCCATATGGGTGTTGTGAGAAAAGTTGTGGTTTGCCATTGTCAGTTTTGTGTGTGTCCCCCCCTTAAGTCCACAACTTGCACTGATGACAGGTGACTGATGATGGAGGCACCAGGGCAAGAAATTAAAAAGCAGAGAGGCGAGAAAGAAGTCGGGAGGGAGATGGGAGAGAAGACTGGCTGCTATTGTTATTTAGAATACGACTGACCTTGCAACGCGTTTGGTTCTAAACCTCCTAAACTCCGATCACCCCTCACTTGACCACAGAAACACAGCTCGACAATGGATCCTGATAAACGCTCTGCTGCTCCGGCTCCCTTTCACCGCGCCAACATACGTTCTGTGTGTTGTATTTGAATATGGAATAAAAACTAAATTAGCTCTCATGCATATTTCATTATGCAAATTGTCGAATGTGATCCTGGAAGGAGAGGGACTTGAGGGGTATGGCGTGCTCATTAAAAATGTCTCAATGGAAGAATCAGAGTGTTTTTAATACAAATGCCGCCTGTTTGACAGGTGTGCGGAGAGGGAGAGAGGGAGAGAACAGTTGTAGTAATTGAAAGGAAATATTCAGACGAGAAGAGAAGTAGCTCGCGAGGCTTCTTAAAGCGGTAATGAAGACAGTTTAGTTTGTTGCTTTAATTTATGAGCACGATGTAATGGTCGATTGGACGATATAATGGCTAACAAATAATTCCTCTATAAGTGTTAAGGTTTCCTGTAAGCCTCTCTTTGACAATGTCATTTTATCTCCCACTGGACACAAGATTATAAGAGTTATCAAAATGTTCTTTGATGTCACTTCTCATCATACATCATTTATTGCTACTCATGCACATATATTCTCTCATTCGCGTTTTATTTCCACAATTTATTACAAAGCCGGTGACGGCATTAAGATTAGGTGGGATAGCATCGTATGTTATTCCGTGCATCGCTCCTGGTAATATATGCCCCTTGACAAATCTTCTTTGATTCTAAGGAGCCATCTTGTCATGTTTAATTACAGACACTCACACACGTAAATGTCATGCATGTATTTTCATCCATCTCTGACTGCACACATACTGTACGTCAGAGGCACAGCGTGGTGGTGCCTTACATAACCTGTGTTAATAAGAGTGAGAAGTACTTACTCTTTGTGTGTCAGAGCAGAGGGCCCCTCTGATAATTAGAATTAATTATCTGTAGACTGGGGCAGAAAAGACTTGAAGCCAGGTTGTTTTTATCACTACACACACACACACACACACACACACACACACACACACATGTGCACACACACACACACACGCACACACAGGTATGAACAGAATTGCCGAATGCTCCAGACCAGTCGGAAGAGTCACATGAAATTAGTCTGCTGTTATTCAAATCAGGTTTTCCTCGAACAGATTTCGACAGAAGTAATTACAAATAAATGCTAAAATTACTCTGCCTGATTATGTTGACATTATTCTCTTTAACCCTGCAATTTGAATTATAATTCTTAATTTATTTATGGACCTGTTAGATGCCTGTGTAGAGCACACTACTACTACTTTCATTGTGGAAAACAGTGCAGTTGCCATGCGACTGCCTGGGGCCGGCTGCTTATTGGTGAGTGACATGTCCAATTGTGACCATTGTCACCATGGAAGCTATTTCTAGACCATTTACCTACAGTTAACTATTTTCTCCAGGTGAGAGTTAAGTTATGCTTTATCTCCCGGACCAGTGACAGACAGGACAGGACCGCTCATACAATGCGTGTTACACAGCCACTTGTAATGTAGGCACTCGAAATACCTGACAGCGCAACACTTTCTATTTATATCAGTGACAGACACTTCCCCTGACCTCGTCCTATTGGAGACATCGATTGCCTTGTTGTGGCGAGACGTTGTTTTTTAAATATGTTCAGATCAGGTCGCTACTTCTTCTTCGATGCCATGAACCCTTCCTGACATCAGGGACAGGAAGTGTAGCGTTCTGTGGCATGACTGGGACATTGATGATGTATATATGTGTGTGTGTGTCTGTGTGTGTGTATATATATATTATGTACAGTATATTTACATTTGTTTGTGTTGCGCTAACATATCTGATTGTTTCCCTATTTGCCGCTTGCAGATGCAACAACCGTACCCAGTGTGCAGTGGTGGCTGGGCCTGATGTCTTCCCTGATCCGTGCCCTGGAACATACAAATACCTGGAAGTCCAGTATGAGTGTGTCCCTTACAGTAAGTGCTCTTCTCTTTGAATATTTCAACCTTTGTTTAAAATTTCTTATCTCTTGAATTACACTACTACTAGTCACATTCTTTATTAAAATGTGTCTAGAGTACTTACAAATACTGTAGGAAACTTCTTGACTTGTATCATAGAGTATTGATATATTAACAATTACCCAAAGTTTTAATGAATACAGAGCATCTGTATGAATGCTGTGATGACACAGTTCTCTCAGGGTGACAGATGGTAACAGTTGGCTCAAATGATGACAGATGCTATATGACCTTTGACCACGTGATAACAGACTGGGAGGTTGTAGCCACTGAAGGGAAACTTTCACAAGACACGGTTGTAAACTTTCCCAAAAACCTTAAATTTCCCCCAAACTTTGTTTGTATTATTAATACATAATGGCTCAGGACGGCGATGTGGTTTAAATAAATCTTGTTGATGTTTTTTTCACACTATGTTCTAGCCTAGAGGGTTTGTCCAAAGGCAAAAGTAAAACATGCTGCTGTGTCTGTTTGATAGTGATAGTTTGAAGAAGCGAAATCACTTGTGATTCCCTTTGTGCATCCTGTCATTTATTGTTTTCTGTCATAGCAGGAGGTAAAAACTGTTTTGTTTTACATATGGGTACGTTGTCTAATATTTGCCACAGTTTAGCATGGAAAACATCACAAGAAATCACCAATATGAAAATTCATTTGTTATTCAAATAAAATGAATAGTGCTATGTATGGCCCACATTATTACACAGTGGTCAGACAGTTGTCTGAGTAAAAAAAAAAAAAACACGACAAATTTTCTCTGTCTAATATTAGACCTACTGCACTTTATTTTGCAGCAGATATAAAATATTATCGTTCTGTTTTAAATAAATGATAATCCTTTTTGTTATGAATATAAACTGGAACTGAATAATGGATACTGTTCCATATTGCATGAACCTGATATATGGTCTCCAGTGTAAAGCTCACATGAATGAAGACTGAAGATCTGTGTGTTGAGAAATTAACCCTGTCGGTTTTTGGACACATGCAGTATTGTATCTTACTGTCGACATGTTATGTTTGCAATAAAGGTCCCAGCGGTAGAACAGTTATAAGTCATAAGAGGCAGGAGGACATACGCAGCTGGAGCTGCGGTTTAGATGGGATTATTTATAGCGAAGGAAAGTCCATCCATCTTGTCTCTGAGCCTTGCTGTTGCCAGAAAGTGTAAAAATGCGACTCAGAAAGGAGCTGTGTTGCAAACTTTTTTTTTTTTCCAACTGGAGCTTTAATTCATGTTTTCTTCTCAAGTTCCGCATGAATCATTGTTATTTATTCCGACTCTTTTGTCCAAAGCTGTTGGAGAATACAGCCCTGGCATCACGGTCCATTCAGGCGGCCAAGGTGATCTCCCACACTGAAGCATTCAATTATGTCTGGCTAAACGGCTCTTGCCTGGCGTCTAGAATGACCAGCAGATTAAATAATAGGACTATCAGAGCCCTCTCTGGAGCAGATGGAAACACAACCTGATACCTGCTTAATGCCCCACCAAGCGTTTGCGCACACACTCACGCCCCACCCCCCCCCCCACACATACACACACACAGGCATCAGAGCAGAGCGTTTGTCTATGTGTTTTCTTGTCTGATCCATTCATTTGAAACTCTTCTCTCTTTATCTCCGTCTCGAAACTACCCGATGGTGTGAAATCGTGGCGACGCTTATTTCACACCATCCATCGCCGTCGTAAAAAAGAGCAAACTGTGGCTCAGGTCTGAGTGGGTGAGTCAGGGGAGATGAGTTGCATGGTGATCCGGTGAACAATGGGTCTGTCAGGGTAACGTTTCGACCCATAAAAATAGACAACATCTGAAACCAAAGGCGTCGGAGCTCGGCGAACAGAGGGAGGGACACATCGAGGGAGAGAGAGAGAGAGAGAGAGAGAGAGCCTTTGACAGTACATTAGCAGTTTCTGTGTACTGACTAAGTGTTCAGGCTGGATCAGGTAACGCACTGACACACTACCTGGCTCCTGTGGGTGTGTTTTGCCTTGAGAAATGTTGCACAACGTTGAAAAAAGAAAAAAAATATGTTGTATAAAGGTGAAACGAGACCTTGGCTGCCGTGACTCCACACAGAGCACTGTTTTGTCACACAAAGCTATCACTCGCACACCTAACATATCGCATCTTTCAAATATTTATGAAATCCAATTCTCATTTAAAAGGAGTAACAACGTATCAACCATAGAACAAGATACCCCTGTTCGCTGACGTCCAGGCCCAGAGATCCAGCCGCCTGTGATCAAGCCTCGCTGCTTGACACGGCGAATCAATGCTGTCAGCTGCATTGTTGTGAAAGCTACATTTTGTAAAACATTAAAGCGCTGAAATATCTCCATAATGTCGCCATAAATCAAGACGGATCGATAAAAAAAGGCCCGTGTTCTGAAATATACGACAGCGTGCTCAAACTGTCGTGTTTCCGGGAACGCTTGCTCCGCTAGCCGCGGCAACTAACAAATCATCACGTTTGCATGCAGAAGCCTCGGCCGGCTTTAGTGCGCGGGACACGTGTAACTCTAACGGGTCACTGTTGAGCGTGAACACCTGACCCAGAGCGACGGCCTCAGAGGCCAGGTGGTGCTAATCACAGGCGTATTGCGCGGCAAGAAAACTAGCTGAGCACAACTGAGGCGCCGATTGTAATTTCCTGAACGGTGACGTTCAGGCTGAGCCCGTATGTTTCCCGCTACATTGATATTGTAAACAGATCTCAACGTGGGTTGTAGACAAGGTAATTAAATTAGGTACGGTTGGGTTCTCAGGGAACTTTTTGTCCATTCACCTCCCCACGTTTTTTTTAAAAATTTATTTATTTCATTTTTTTTTTTTCTGTGGATTTTTGGCTTGCACAGCTTTCACAGCTCTTCATCTCCCCTCCCTGCTCTGCAGGTTTTTGGCTGTTCTCCAGTTTTAAAATCAAGTGCTCTCTCGCTGCTCTCCCTCTGGCTCTCTATGGTACGAGTGTGTGGCAGTCGTGTGCCAAACTAGCCAGCTAGCTCTGGCAGTAATTAGCCACCTGTGTATACTTCCTCATAGCACTGCAGGCAGACTATAAATATCCATACATCAGTGCACCGCTGCACAAAGCCTATCTCTAAAGTTGCTCTTATACACGGATATGATTAATCTGTACAAGGACGATATATGCCGAAGAAAAGAGAAATGTAATGATGTGCATTATTTGATGTGGAATGATATGCATTGAACACTTTGGATTATGTCTGTCCACAATGGACCCTGGCTCTCTAAAGCCGTTATGAAGCAATTATCCTACTACCACACTTAGTGTATTGAACAGAAAAGAAAACCCAGGGATATGTTACGCAATACCCACACAGTCTATTTTGGACAATAGAACTTGGCTTCACAGGAAAGCTAATTAAAAGATAAAATCACCTTCTTGTCTGTCCAATTAAAGACTTCTGTCAGATTGGACCCTTGGAATAACTTCATCAAGATGACATGAGAAGATCTGTATGTGTGTGTGTGTGTGTGTTTAGACTTGTTGTCATGGCGACAGCTGTTCAGGGCTAGGTTTCTGCCCTTACATGTTTCAGTGCACATGTGCAGTATACACTTGTGTGTGTGTACACATGTGCAGGTGTTTTGTGTGTGTTGTTCGAGAGACGATGGAAAGGAACCAAAAGACAGAAGGAGTCAGACAGAGTGGGGGAGCGAGAGCCACAGCTGAAGATAGAGAGAAATAGGTTAGAGGGGGCCAGCAGACGAGGAGCAGAGAGAATGAATTAACTGATAAAAGACACAGTGTGAGGAGTGGACAGGGATCGGGTTGGGTGAAGTGGTAGAAATACAGAGGATGTAACAGAGAGAGAATGACGGAGAAGAAAGGCACCGTGCGGAATGATAAAAGCGAATGGCAGGTGGTGGATGACAGGACAGCAAGAAAGAAGAGAATAATGGACAGAGAAAGATGAAAATGGCTGTGTCCATAAATGACCTTGGGCTTCAGCCCGCTGAGCTGATTGGAGATCAGCGATAATAGTGGTAAGGCTGCTGTCGCCACTCGTCTGCAGACACACACACACACACACACACACACACACACACACACATACACACACACCATGAATACAGCTTTAATAAACCATATGTTTTCAATAAAAATGCTAATTATCTTTACACTGCAGCACAGTCAGATTAACACTGTGTGTGTGTGTCTGTGGATGGAAGGTAAACAGGAAAAAAAGAGAAGGCATCTGAGGCGCAGCATCTGAGCTGTTTATGTTATTACAGACATTTTGGAAAATTGAGAAGATACTTACTTTAATGAGTATCAAATTTGAATAATTAAACAAAATGTGAAACCAAAGCTCTACTAACTGTATAGTAGTGCAGTCGAAGGGTCTTTGCAACTGATTGATCTCAACAGATAAAATCATGCCGCACATCTGTTGAATTCATGAGGACAGATGATGACAAAAAAGACTGAGAGAGCTGGATCTCCTGTTGACGTTTTCTTGGAAAAACAACCACTTTCTGGATCTTCTCATCTATTGCATCACCGTGCTGGCTCCAGCTAACCTTCCCAAAACCTTGACAATTCAGCAAAGGTCTCGCCAACCTATACTCGCTCTGTCAGGTCCTGTGCTCTGAAAGATGAATGACTGTGATTTTTTTTTTTGGGAAAATCCACAAAAGGCATCCAACAATAAACCAGTGAAAACAATAAGCGGCAATACAAATTGAATGACATTTGTTTGACATTTGCTGTGCCATTTGGTGTACTTCTTGCCACCACACTTTTTCATTTGTAATCTATTAATGGCTGGCAACCTTGAACCCTGCATGTTTTTTTTTTCTTCTTGTGAGTCTGAGATATGTTGTATGAGAGCCTCAGGTGATGTGTGTTCCTCTTTGTTCACTGTCATTAATTCCCGTCTCCTCAACCACAACGTGTGTCTCCTTGCATTGTTTGCATGTGTGCATGCTGCGCATGTGCATGTGTTTGCCATATCGATATCTGCCGTTCTATGTGCTTCTTCCCGCAGATTATCTCACAGGGGAGCCGCTTCTTTGCAGCCGAGCATTTTATATCTTAACTCAGAGTGCCACACACACACACACACACACACACACACACTTGCACATATGAATATACACACACTTGTTTTAAGTTTAACACGATCTCCTTTCACAGATTGCTTATTTATCGGGAGTTGTGCTAAGCCGCACCAGTTACCATGCATTTTTCATGAGCCTAGGATTTAACGGTGGCTTGTGTGTGTGTGCGTGTGTGTGCTTGTGTGTGTGTGCGTTTCTGTGTGTTGCATGTGTTTGTGTATGCCTCGTGGTTGGTAATGAGTTTCGGGTTTAATGTGTTAAAGAATTTATGCATGTACTGTGCAATATGTAGTGCTATATATAAACATGTTCTATTCGGAGGTCTTTTCTCCAGTGCTTTTCCTTGGAGGACTCTCCTCCTCTCCTCCTCTCCTCCTCTCCTTATTCCTTCTCATTGCTTCTCTCCAAGGACCAGTTTGGTCTTAAGACGTAAGGCCATGACCTCAATATAGATGGTCTTCGCTACATTTCATCCCTTTCAATAGATAGGGGCCTTCCAATGGGCCACTGACTGACATGCAAGAACTTAATAATTCACTCACTTTTTTCACAATTTTTTAAATACATAGTCTTGCACTTATGTTAGATGAGCCACAGCAGCACAGTTATAGTTTTATGGTGGTTCTTGGTGTTATTTTTGAAAACATGGCGAGGATACATTATTTCAAACAGTCAACAAAAGTCAGCGAATCACCCAGAAGGATGCAACAGAGAACAGCGCTGTTGATTGTTTGGAGTAAACCTGAAACCAGTGTAGACGCTCTGCTCGTCTTCATCTGTCAATACTGCGGCGGGCACGCTGGGCTCTTCCTCACCTGATGCAGAAGCCGTGAGCCGCAGTGGTTGCTCTCTCATCTAATACGAACAGTGCTGCAGTGTATCCATCACCTGTAATGCATTCTTCCTGCTGATGAGCGTCTTTACAAGGTCGACAGCCAGGTCGACCCTTGACTGACTGACTGACTGACTCCATGTAGCTGTGGCCAGAAAAAGTTACATCAAAACACCACTTAACGTGTACTATTCCATTGTACCCTATGTGTTTTTTATTTCAAGAAACAGGCTGTCCTTTCTTATGGTAGACTTTTTTTTTAACTCGGTGTGTAGGTACGCTTTAACTAGCCTATTTTGTATGAGCCTAATTAAGTGAGGTGAAAACAAAATCAAGCAACCTAAACACAAAGAATTGATCTTGCCAAAACTAATCAAGAGCAACCACTACCCTACTTATTAGATCTCTGACAGGGTGCCTCCTTCACGTCTGATTGGATTAATGTTTGAATCTTGTAGATGCTGCAGCGGTGCCCGTTTGGACGGCAGGCACTACTGGGGTGGTTTGTGGTGTTGGTAAACTTTACAACCAAGTATTGCTTTTGTTGTTAATTTGATTGAAGGGAAATGCTTAAGCTGTAGCATATATACATGGACTTATAATATAACACATATGCAATACAGAATAGCATCTGTGGAGAAAAAGCTTTTTTAAACCAAAGTAAAAAGGAGCTAATTTCCGATTTTAAGTAGAATTGCTGGGGGGTGTTATGTTGAGCTGTCCGTGATGCTGAACGTGTGCATAGTGCGTTGAAGATATAGTCTGAAAATATACCACCGATGCACTGATACCACTTTTTTTTCTTTTATTATTTTTATGGGTGGTAGGGTCCCACATTAGCTCCAGAAATGGGTCCCCAGATGCTTGACAGTGCCTGTGGGCTTGCTGGATTAGGTTTCTGCCATGTTCACATTCCGCTCAGTCCCCTCGGGAGCTGGGTAGAATGGAATTCATATGTTTTCGATGCTCTGAGCAAGTGTGCACAAATCATCGCCAGGGCAACAAGAACAACCCTCCGTCAAAGCTTAAAGGATATAACTTTGAATGTAATAGACCGAGATTTTCTGCCGGGACTGAAGCAAACCAGTGCATTCAGCCCGCATCCACCTCCACACACAGATGCTCATGCACTCACACAGAGTAGGTGACATACACAGAGCATGAGCTCACCCACTGTGCCTCAGACAACATTTTAATGTGGCAGTTTTAGCTGGTCCACTGAAATGCAGACCCGGTAATCAATTCAATTTTCTTGTTTTTATGAACCTGTTGGTTTTAGCCTACATGAAAGAACTGGGACCAGAGCCCCCAGTATGCATGTTCTGCTTCATGCAGACTCATGGTCTTTTGTACTTTCTCTCATTGTCCTTCTCCTCGCGGTGTCTGCATGGCACTTTGCTGTCTGTGCCGCCTTCATGAGTCTCCATGTGTGACATTACGCGAGATGCATTACTGTCAGATAGCTTCCACGTTGCCGTGCTGTCTCCTCAGACACTTATGTAATGTTATTACCAATCGCACATCACACAGAGCATCCTGGCACTCTCACAAGGTTAGGATGAAATATGAGAGCGATTATGGCGATCTGAGATTGTATTATCATGATTTCCTTATTATTGCATCATTAATCTATTTTTGTCTCTTGTCTCTTTCTCTTCTTTTTTTTCTACAAATGCTTTGCCTGCGGCTCGTGCAGAAGTGGAACAAAAAGGTACGTTGAAAGCAAGCAGGCCCATATTTGCACGTGTACACATCCTCAAACTCCAAATCCTGGGCAGAATGTCACTTTCTGATGCCAGTGCCTGAAGCATTGCGTACATCATGGCACAATGACATCTCTTTCAGACTCACTGCAGCTATATTAAGAGAGCTTGGTCTCAGCATATAGAGGCAATTTAGAAACACTGGTTCTCATTAGACACACTCAAGGTTGGTTCATATTATTCCATGGTATCGTGTAGAATGTCACTTAACAAACTCTCCACGGGTGGAGCATGTTGTTATGATGAGCCAATGAACAGAGAATTACACTGACATTTAATATTTCAAATCTTCCCCGTGATAGGGAAATGATGCCAGCACTTTGAATAGCCAATGAAATTCCAATCAATATTCCCATGCCGCTGCGTGGTATAAGGAATAATATTACTGAGAAGAATGGGAAAACCACAGCGCACATCTGGCCTGTGTGTGTGTGTGTGTGTGTGTGTGTGTGTGTGTGTGTGTGTGCGCGCGCTTGCGTGCATGTGTGTGTCAACATTCCAGTTAAATTACAAACGTCCCCATGACTCTGGTCACACTGGCTTCCCAGAATTTACGACATCTCCCACATCAGTCATAAAACATAACCCCAGTATTCCAGGATGGGAATACCATGCGCAGAGTGGGAAATGAATTACTGTAACAATTGCAGAAACAGCGGGCTATAAAAGACATGTTTGGTTCCACAGTTGGTTGTTCCTGACAGAAATAGAAAGGAGAGAAGGGAAGAAAGAGCTATGAGACTAATGAGGAGCCAGGGAGGGAGGGAGAAATGGGAATTGAGGGAAAGGGGGAAGTAGAACAAAATGTGCCATTTTCTCTTTTTCTCTTAGCTGCGAGAGCAGGGTATTATCTGTTGAATTGGAGGTAGGACGTTGTTGTGCTCGACAGTGACAGTAACAATGCAACAGCCAAACCCCAACACAGTAAGCCTATCATGTCATTGTCACTCACTGGTGGTTGAAGTTATGTTAAAACACATCGCAGCAGTAATGAAAAGGCAAACATTTCACAAAGACTGTCAAAAAAAAAATCTGCAGAGAATTGTTGACATTTTACTGCAACTGCCTAAAAATGTGTAATCTCATGTTAAATGTTGTTATTTCCCTCCCCAGTGTTTCTGTGCCCTGGCATTTTGAGAGGAGTGTACCAAAGTGAACATCTTTTTGAGTCCGACCACCAGTCTGGTGCATGGTGCAAAGACCCTCTGCAGGCCTCAGAAAAGATCTACTACATGCCATGGACGCCATACCGCACAGACACACTGACAGAGTACTCGTCAAAGGAGGACTTCATCGCAGGCCGTCCCACCACCACCTACAAACTCCCACATCGTGTGGATGGGACTGGCTTTGTGGTATACGATGGTGCGCTCTTCTTCAACAAGGAACGCACGCGCAACATCGTGAAGTTTGACCTACGCACACGTATCAAGAGCGGCGAGGCTATAATTGCCAACGCCAACTACCACGACACCTCACCGTACCGCTGGGGGGGCAAGTCGGACATCGACCTAGCGGTGGACGAGAATGGACTGTGGGTGATCTATGCAACCGAGCAGAACAATGGGCGCATCGTGGTGAGCCAGCTAAACCCCTACACCCTACGCATCGAAGGCTCCTGGGACACCAGCTACGACAAACGCTCTGCCTCCAATGCCTTCATGATCTGTGGAGTCCTGTACGTCGTCAAGACTGTCTACGAAGATGATGACAACGAAGGGACGGGGAACAAAATTGACTACATGTACAGCACTGACAAGAGCAAGGAGATGACAGTGAACATACCGTTTCCCAATTCCTACCAGTACATTGCTGCAGTGGATTACAACCCGAGAGACAACCTGCTGTATGTGTGGAATAACTACCATGTGGTCAAGTACTCGCTGGACTTTGGCAACAATGGTAGGTCACATTTCTTCCTCCTCCTCCTGCAATTCTTCATGTCCAAGTGTGTACTAAGCAGAAAAGGGATCATTTAGGTACCTTTACTCATTGCAATTATTGGAAAGAGTGAGTTGTGATTCTTTTTTAAATGATCACATGGAATACCTTGGCATATCTGTGGTGCTTTTAATATTCATTTTACGATAACCCTTTTTTGTGACATAAGGGATACTTACAGTCGCTAATCTAGCTCCATTAATTAATTCTGCAAAATGATGGAAAAGGGAAGAAAAAGAGAAGCACCATCTGTGCTGTCTCTGCTCATAATCCTGACTGCTCCTCCAACACCCTGCCCGTCGCAGACATCAAAAAACAAACCCTGTGAAGACTTTAAGTCTTGGCTATAGCAGCGTCACTGAAATTACAGATGTCAGCGGAATTGCTATTTGTGGAAATTGTTCCACTTGTCATCCACACAATAATTCACAAAGACATCATTAAGACAAGCTTGTGCCTGACCTGTGTGCGACGTTACGCTGAGTCTCACAAACTGTAAATGCCTGTTACCTTCTACCGTATCACTTGTCTGCCTTCTCTCTAGCTCCCCCAGCTGCAGATCATAATGCATTCCTCCCAAATGGAGCCTGGAGTGTATGAGGAACTGATAGCACTTCAGTACAGGAAATGCAAATATGACAACAATCTGAACACACTTGAACTCATGTTTGACAGTATTTATCCTTTTGTAGCCATCATACACACTCCAGAAGAACTTCTTAACACACATGACTCTTCTTTAGCTCTGGGGTGACGTCCACCACTCTTTCCTCCTCGTTCCTTCCTCGATGAAAGGGCTTAGTCCCCTGGAGCCTTAAGGGCTATTTGCTCAGCGTAATTGCCTTTCAGCACCTTTCTATGGAGTGGTCAAGCCAGTCTGGCTGCGCGTCTTATTAAATGATGTCTGAATTAACGCATACTCTTACATGCAGTTAGGAGGCACAGTACAAGGAATTACAGAGAGAGACAGCATGAAACTTGGTTTCTACCGATCAGTGTGTGTGCGTGTGTGTGTGTGTGTGTGTGTGTGTGTGTGTGTGTGTTTAAGTGTGTGCAATGATAAAAAAAGATGCACATGCCTGTAAGCTAACGTACTAATGTATACAGAGTATGTGTTTCTGAGTTTGTGTTTCTCCATGAGCGAGCATACATGTTTACTGGTGCACACTTAAGAGTGTGATCAGTCATAATTGAGCTCCGGGCGTCTCAGGAGGCTCTAAGGATGAGATCAATCAGGATTCAATGTGTAGAATGACCTCCAGTGCACAGCAACAAGCCAGACTGCTGACCAGCCGGGGATAAATACATGCAATCAATGCTGCCTCGTGCCGTACTCTCCTCTCCCCTTCACTCCTTCACTCAGTGAAGACGAGGAATAAATTAACTGCCTCGACTGCATGATTCTCCCATTCCTCAGAAGATGAGGTGACGAGTCGATTCATTGAAGTTTTCCCTCGTCGTTACAACTGGTCCAGTTTTTGCTGTTTGTTTCATCTAAACTTAAAGTTATTTTTCTGTTCAGATTCACTATATATACATAAAACATATTGTTCAGTTACCACGGTCAAATATACAACTTTACATTCCTGTGTTTTTTGGGGGGTTTTTTTTGGCATTTTGTTTGTTTTTGGTTTATTCTCTTTTTGTTTTGTTTCCAGCCAGCTCAGGAAACAGGACAAGGAAAGGGGCCGTTAGGGAGGGTTTCCACTCATTACCGATGTAGCTTAATGTTCGCCCTTTGTTCGCTTTAGTTTCAGCTCATATGGACTCGTGAAAGATATAACATGAGACAGGAAATGGGCCATGGAGTAAGTGAAGGCCGTGGTAGGCCACTGAGGACTCGGTATAATTGGGGTACAGCAGAAAGAGGTCCAATTACAGCGCTGCTGCTGTCCAGCAGGGGGACGCAGGCAGCTCGTAGGACAGTTTAGAGGAGGTCAGTTGGAGTCACAAGACAGTGTGTGTCTCTCCATACACACATCTGAATGTGACACGTGGAACACTTACATATTGGCAGCGATACACATACATACTGTTATATACTCATCTCCAGTGCTGGTATGTGCTGGGTATCAAATCTCATTCCTGAAACACCAAATAGTTAAGTCATCACTTTTCCAATTCCGTCCATTGCAGTAGATTTCCAGTATCAGTGCTTGTGATAAGACGAAATGAAATTGTTGACAGCTGGTGAAGATTAGAAGTTTATCTTGTTTTTTTTTTGTTTTTTTTTAAAAACGTTTTAAGAAAATTTGTATCAAGTTGTATAAAAGTAGTGGGAGATGTAGACGATCCAGCGTAGCCACTTGTTTTACACAAATGTCTCTTTCAGCGGAGGAATTTAAATACTGAGGGGACGATAATAAAATCACTGATTTAGTTCACCTGACGCTTAGAGATGATTAAAGACTCGGACATATTCCGTGATATAACTGATGCAGCGCGATACAGCAGAAAAGTATCTTTTTGAAAAGCATATTTGTCTTCTGTTTGCACTACAGAGCTAAACTACCTCTGTACATTTATTGTTTCACATCTCTTGTGTTTGTGTTGCGCCTCGTTGTTGTTGTTAAATCCCCATTCCTTCTCCCCATCTCCCACATAAACACTCACAATGGCAGGAATCTCAATATTTCCCCTTCTCATATATCTTTCTCTCCTTCTCCCCGTCCCGCTTATCTCCTGCTTTATCTGTCCTCCTTTCCACTCCCCACACGCTCCCACATCACACAGGGCTATTTAATCCAGTGCTCTTAGATGTATATATTATAGAGGCCTAGAATATAAATCCCATGCCTACACAAAGTCACTTGTCTCTGAATCGCCCTCTCCTCCGGCCCCGCGCTCCCGACAAACACTCTCTCACTCTCTACTGTTTATGGAGCTGTTTCATCAAGTCTTCTAACATGCATATTATAGACGCCTGCCCCACACAAGCCGCATGGCTCCGATGAAGCATTTGAATAATTTATCACCTCCAGTCTGCCTCCCCACACTTAAGAAACTTTTCCCAACCAAGTTGCAAAATTATTCATGCATCTTCGTGAAGGGGGAGGGGCCCACCGGCAAAAAAACAACAACAAAAAAACAGCTCAGCAGAGCCAAACTTGTTGTTTTCTCTCGCTGTTTTTGTCCGTGTGCAAATTTAATTTTCCCGTGATGCAAGCACTGCCCTCAACTGGTATATTTTAGCGCTGCTCCACTTTAGCTGCTCCTTCGGTTCAGATGGGACGATCACGTAATGATTAATTGTTATTAGTTATTGTTGATTTATTGTTTGCCGATTCCGATCATTATTTTAAAGAAAGAGATGAATCGGATGCAAGAATTCTGCTTTAATCTATTAAACAGACAGTCGATGTCGATAGCAATGACCTCTACTTGTCACTCGCGCCACTCTGTCAGTTAAAGGAAATTTAAAGGTTCACCTTTGAACTCTTAATGGCTCGAATCACAGAGCTCCATTTCCTAAGGAAGCCAAGCATGGAGTATCTATTGTCTTTACCTCCTCTCCACGCATTTACTCCCTTCTCCTCCTCCCCCCCCCCTCCTCACCTCACCGCTCCTCTCCTCTTCACATGGGCAACAGATTGCAATCAAGCAGCGGGCCTGAGCCGAGCAGGAAATCTTAGCAGCAACACTTCCGAAATTGGAGAGAATAACAGGAGTTAATGGTTAAAGTGGAGACCCTCTTTCACCAGATCGCTGATTAGACTAACCCTCAGCACATGTCTGGCGTATGTGTGCGCGATAGTGTTTGTCAGTGTGTATATTGTCTGTGTGTGTGAAAACCCTTCAGCTATTTGCGCCACTTGCGATGATTTAGCTCCGGAAGGATGATTGCGGGTTTATTTAGTATGTTGTTATGATTGATGCAGTGGAGTGGTGATCAAAATGTTGTTCGTCCAATTTTGGGATAGCGCTCTCCAAAATGAGATATAAAATTTGCAGTGAATTGTGGATTCTAAAATCGAATCTTTTTTCCTATTTCCTCACTTCTAAAATAAGTCATGCATCCACACGCTCATTAAAACGTTGTGCCAAACAGTGTGTCTCACTCTTCTGTCCTCCTCTTTCCACCCACAACCGTCCCCCTTTATCCACACACTCCCAAATAGATAACGACACAGCCATTTCAGCAGAGACTCAGCTCTACTCCGGTGTCTGGTGCACCTGTTCCTCACCTGCGGTGTGTGTCCTTATCGATAGGATTAACACAGCCAGGCCCTCCGCTCGCTTGCATTCAGCCCCGGTGTTTGGCAGCGGAGAAGCACAGAGTCTCTTCTGCCAAACAGCAGGTGGCGAATGAACCCGGCCATGACCAGGAGGACAGGACGGAGGGAAAACTCAGAGAGTGTCACCACACACATAGTTGTCCATTTTTTAAATGTTGGGAAAAAAAAATTGCAGGAGGGCAATGGACAGGGTAGAAGCTTAGTCTCTAAATGATGGGCCATTATGTTAAATTATGGGGAACAAAATATTGAATATCCACAGGGTCACTTGCTGGAGGCCACAGTTTAAAATTCACAGTAATAGGATTTTTTTTTTTTTAGACGGCAACTTTGAGTTCCTACTTGTTGTTCCCACAGACTTAACATTCGGTGCACATCGGGAATAGCAGGAGTCTGCACATTAAAGGATGTTATGCTGATGTTTCTTCATTATTAAAGAGATTAAAATTGGCCTCTCGCATTAGCGTTCACTGTGAACAAGGGAACCAGCCCTGATTAGGAGCGAAGAATTGAAACGGCAAACTTGCTGCAGGAGTCTCCAACATCAGCAGAGTGATGACATGATTACACAACCGGCAAGCCGGCGCAGCTGAACAGCGATGCATCTGTGTGTGAGACATTAGCCATGGTATGCGGTGGTGCCTGTCAGCCATTTTGAGGGAGGCTCTATTAGTTGAGGTTGTTTTCTATCTTTAAGTATCTGCTGCTTTGAAGTGCATCGTTCCGTCTTATCAGCAGGCTGAAGCCACTCGCCACAAGCTGTGTGTGCGTATGACTGTGTGTATTGTGTTGCACAGAGGTGAATGAAAAGTACATTTCTGTTCAGGCGTTTGAATGCCACGTGTGTTCGTATGCACCACGAGTCTCTCTGTGTGTGTGTGTGTGTGTGTGTGTGTGTGTTGCTTGCAACTGAGTGTAAGGCAAGTATATGTAAGTGAGTGTGTGTGTCCATTTGTGTGTGCGCTCTCCCGCCATAGGGGCAGTGCGTTATCTCAGTATGCAGTCCCATTCAATGGCTGCACTACTATTCAGCCTAGAGAGCTTTTCACCCTCCAGTCTGATTATCACTTTGCAGTCGCCTCGCTGGATCTGTTCCTCCACGCTGTTCAGGAAGGTGTGTGTGTGTGTGCGCGTGTATGTGTGTGTGCGTGCGTGAGAGAAAGTAAGTTTGAAACAAACTGTAAGAAAGTAATCATCTGGAGCGCTCTGGTGGCTGAACGGTTCCAGCACATGGTCATGTTGCAGTGGTTATATTCAGGTGAGGGTCCTTTGTTGCATGTTACCACGGTTACCACCCACAGCCACTCTGTCTGCGTTCGCCTGATCTGCCTTTTCACTGTTGAATTAAAATGCCCCAAAAAAACTTTGAAAAGTAAAATAATGATCTTGACACTTTGTCTCAGTTTCGTGAACCTCTCCTGATTTAATTGGGTCTATTCTTTGCTAATTAGTCCCTCTTCCTCTGGCTTGGAGTCTGTTTGTCTGCTGCGTTTGTGACAATGACGTAAACGCTAGCAGGAGAAGTTCCTCTCCTCCCTGCCTACCTTTTGTGTTGAGAATTTACGATCCCTCTGTTTACCGAATGAGAAGTCAACAAGAGCATTCTCAGCAGCAGAGACAGAGACAGGCAGTCTTACCACACAGAAAAACACTGTGTGGGTAAGACACGCACACACACGCACACGCACCCACACACACTGTCTCTGTAGCATCTTTGCTTGACTGACAACATCTCTGTACCCCCTGTAGTGTGGTGACAGAGAGCTAACTCTGGGAACAGGTTCACAGCCCTCCCACTGGACTCATTACAGACATAGAATAGAATAGAATAGAAAGAATAGAATAGAATATGTCAACAAAACATAATCATTGTCCTTGTAATACCCACTATTTCTTTTTATTATTATGCAGCCTTGAATCCTCCAAATGTATATATTAAGTTGGACTTTTATTGGCTGGAATTTCAATTCCAGTTGGATAATATCAAATATTTGGTTATATTCTTGTTAATATAACGATGTGTGATTTTAAGACTCATGCCCAGGGCGTAACAGAAGAGAAGCACTGTGTTCTCAGAAGTGGAGAACAGTGCAGCAACAATGCAGAAAGAATATTAATAAACCTATTTTTAAATATTTCTGCTCTGTGGTTAACGAGTCACATGATCGTTCAACTACTGGTATACAGATTATAGAAAAATACACGCTTTTCCATTTACAAGCAATATCACATTCATTAAAGTGATCATCTCATTCTCTGCATGCGACTGTGTCACACAATTGATCTTGTGGCAGTGGCCTCTATAAAGAGTGCAACATTTAGGTGAGCTGACATCATGACGTTGTCCATTTACTCACCGCTGCCAAAGCTTAAACACATAGATGCTGTGTATGTCAGTTCCCATGAGAACAACCTTTAGCCCTTTTCTTCATACATCTTTCATGCAGATGTTATGTCACGTTCCTGCAGTTCCCTGCAGCATCTCCCACAGCATCCTCAGCCTGTGATGCCCGTGATAGTTTCATCACATCACAGTTGTTATTTCAATGTTGCAAGTAGAAATAAATCAAAATAAAGACAAGCAGAGAGAGAGTGTAGGCATGACAACAGTTAGAATAAAAAAAGTGTGGCAGGAAGTGGAGGACAGGAACATCAGGAGTGAACGAAGGAAATCAGGTGGAAAATGTCAGAGGAGAGATGCATGGTGTAGTGAAGTGCTGTGGCCCCATGCCTGTGACGCTCACTGGCTGTTGTGTTACCTCACCCCAAGCTGCCAGCCCCTGTGTTTTCTGCCCCGTACTCAAATGACAGCAGACATCAACCCCAGACACACACACACACACCATTACTCTTATATTTCTTTGTCACAGCCCTTAATGGAGCTTCCCGTTTCAGTGCGCACACGCACACGCACACATTCGTTTACACTGTTTCATAAGTACACACATATAAACACACACGCGCAGACTGACAGCTCGTCCCTAGGCCGCCGCTGCCACGCATGATTGATGGCGACGTTCCGTGGAGAATGCATGAGGCAGGGCGGCGGTGATTCGGGAAGCCGGGAGCAGCACAGTTTAGGTACGGAGACACTCCACTGAATGGTGGAGGGAGAGAACACAACGTACAGGAGGAGCAGAGATGTTACACGGCTGTCAGTCAAGCAGACAGACAGGTGGAGGAGGGGAGAGGCGCAGATAGACAGTAAGGAGTACAGTGTCCTTAATTACACCACATCGACAGGAAGGGACGACTTCAGTTCACAGTAAATAATATTAATGCCTTCTCTTTGTCGCCACCCACACATGCACACACGCACACACACAGGCCGCCCTATGTTTATAACTGAGTAGTACTAACAAAAACAGTTTGACCTTGTCCATTAGTACATTTTATCCCACAGAGAGATACTGGACTAAATGTCCAGTAAAAGTGTTTTTTTTCCTGCAATAAAACGCTGACTTTGCTCTGTGGCCACAGGGTCACAGCAACACCACCGATGTCCAGAGCAATGTTGTTGTTGTGTATCCACAAGTGTACCCACTGCCGCCTTGCCGCATTCCAATCGTTTGTATACGTACTACTCATCTACACACCTGCGTTTATAGACAAAGAGTCCAGGATAAAAATGGCCCGAATTCCCCTTTAATTCTTCATCACTCACAACTTCCCCTCATCCCCACAGGAACAAGCAAATGACGCCAGTGAAATCTTGCTGCAGTTAAACATGGATGTAGCTCCACTAGTCTGATTGCACTGATTACTACTCCTCACACACTTCACACGGCTCTCACGAGGAAAACGTATCGCTCAACATCTCCGGAAGCCTCCGGTGCCACTGACCAGCGTGTAGTACACACTGTGGCCTCAGGCAGACCGAGTTGTTCGATTCACAAGTGCTGGTGCTTTCCCACTGAAAAGTGCTGAAAACGAATCTGAACATCAGTTCAGAGTAACGCTACAAAAGGCAGCTACACACGTCACCTCCAGCAATGAGTAATAGCTTTCTGGGTTTCTGAGAACTCGAGGAGGACTTCATTACCCAGAAATCATGTAGTGTGATGTGTAGTGCACAATGCTCAGAGAGAAAGATGACAAGTTTGAGGGTGAGGGAGAATGTTGTGTAATTTGCTTATAGATAAGAGGTTTTCTTGTTCTGTGTAGAAAAAAATATACATTTTGACAAATGTAAAAATTTGAGGTGCAAAAATGGCCTGACGTGAAATGGAATTTTTTTGAACGGATAGCGTCTGTGTGATGTGAGACGGCTGTTTCTTTGTGTACACGTTGTGTGTCTCTGTCGACGCGGTTGCATGAGGTCACCGTCTTTACAAGCTTTGTTAGATCTGCGAGTTGAGGGTCACTGTCGTTTAACGTAGGAGAACCGGGAGCGGATGAATAAAGTCTCGAGAAAAAAATAACACTTATGCAGCGTCGGTGTGGAAGTGTCAATGCCTTCATGGGGAGATAAAGCAATTTCCCTGCTTTGTTTCGACGCAAAGATGTGGCTTTTGAAAACGAACTCTACCTTTACGCAGTGTTACACATAATGACTTAATGATTTGAGACCAACAAAATAATTCAATGGCACAGGGAGGGAAGAGTGTAAATGATCATTTCCATCTACTCATCGTGCAACCCTGCAATATTGATTCGCATCACGTGCAGCTGAAAACAAAAAGAGGTTAGCAGATACGTCCGGTCATTCTTTATTTCTGGGTCGGCTGAATGTGAATAATTGAATTTTACAATTAAATATTGACAATGAAAGAGTGTGCCGTATGCGCTTAAGTGGCCTTTCCGCCTCTCCGGATGCCACAGTTTTTTATGAATCATGCATGACGTCGAACGAATGTTTTTTTTTCTGCTAGGCTAGGCACCATGAGCCATGACTGTGTATCAGTCCCACAGGAAAGACTGGTTACCGTGTGCATACATGCAGGACAAACCGATTGTTGGTCTTGGTTGTTGACTTTTGGATATATACATTATTGTCCCACATGATCAGACCCCTCTGTCTCGTAGCAACTAATTTTGACTAAATTATCTAGCGACGTGTCTTGAACTGTTGTTCAAAGAAAGGAACACACACACACACACACACACAAATCTGTCATATTACTAAACAGACGAGGGATGAAACGTTGCATAGTGTCAGTGTCCAGTCCCATTACATTCTTTAACATCATGTGGTGTTGATGCAGATGGTTTGATTGATCACAGATCAGTTTTTCATGTGTGGAAATAGATTTTGAACTTTTGGCACGTCACTTTTGGGGTCTTTTTTTAAGAGCTCAGATGTGGTATTTTTTTACTTCTTTTTTACTTCTAATCCTGTTCTTTCTTTTTTTTTTTCTTAGACTATCGCCCACCTCCCATGTTACCCCCTAACCGAGGAGGAGGAGGAGGAGGGGGAGGGGGATCGGGTCCAATTGGTGGAGGAGGTTCCTCCTCTTCATCCACCAGCCGAACCATGACAACTCGTTCTCCCCCCTACTACACCACCCCAAGGCCTCTCCTCACCACATCCCCCGGACAGAGGTACCGAACCACGACCACAGTTCGCCAGCCCATCCTGGTTCCGGTCGGTGGCTCGTCGTCAGAAACCAATCAGATTCCGGACACCAACCAGAAAGCCGGAGGGCGCACTCCAGCAGTGCATATCCCTCCTGCCGCTCCACAGCCTCCTGCGCTGCCTCCACAAGACTTCTGCAGTCCAAGGGTGATGGCGGACATATCGTGGCCCCGGACACAGCAGGGCCAGACAGCCAAGCAGCCCTGCCCTGTGGGGACGCTGGGTAAGGAGAGTGGGCGAGCGAGCGGCATAATGTATCTAAGAATTAACAAGATAAGACAGCTGACTGGTTGGTTGGAGTGTATAACAGCTTCATCCAGTCCAATGTGTATTTGTATTTCTAATTGGTAGTTAGGATTATTGGTGTGCGTACATGCCTATTAGCTTTATTATTCCCTCTTTGCTCCCAGCCTTGTGTTGTACATACATTTCTATAGTTACTCTTTATGCACATACTAGTTTATACTAGTATGTCTGTAACGTTTGAAAAAAGTGGCTCTAAGGGGTCTAAAGGGGCAGTAACAAAACAAAACATATACATTTTACTGGAGCAGAACAAATTCTCACAGACCAAATCTCCTTTAATTCAATTAGCTCAAATGTCAATGTCAATGATTCTTCAACGGCCAGACACACGCACACAAACACGCACACACTCTCACATACTGCAGTGCACACAGTCTACTCAGTGAACCCAAGGCACCTCACGAGTGTTCACATCTCCTGGTGAATGTCAGCGCCGTCTCACCCTGTTTGTTTGACTTGTTCTGCAGGTGTGGCCACATACGTCTGCATGGCCCACTTGGGCTACTGGTATCCAAAAGGCCCTGACCTCAGCAACTGCACGTCTCCCTGGGTAAACCACATCATGCAGAAAGTAAGTCTGAAAGCTGCCCGTGGCCCTCATGCCTACGACTGAGCCCTGGTTTAAGGACATGTATTATGGATATAGCCCAGGAGTTGTTCCTCATGCATGAAGATGCGCTGACCAAAGGGAAAGATTTAGGCCATGTATCCATCTTCTTTTGTTATCCCCAGCTTGTGAGCTTGAGATCTGGGAGATTTTTAAACAGCTGTAGGGGGGAAAAGCTCGCCGAGTATCTTCATGCAATTTCGCTTTATTGCTTTGTGTCTATTCGCACAGGAGCTGAAACGGCTTTAGAGGTTTTCTTTCAAATAAAACAGGAGAATCGTCCCAGTGAAATGTCGATTGTAGATGTAGATTAACCGTTGTTTATGTCAAGTATTATAGACAGTCCTCATGAACACACCGTGAAACACTGCATTCCCCTTTAACAAACCAGTTTTTCCTCTGGACGTCCTCACCTCCTTTCCTCCACTCATACCTTTCTTGTCTTTCTCATTACACACTTTGTCTCTGTCCACTCTCCCTCGCTCTGTCCGTTACCTTTTGTCCTCAACTCGCCACGTGTCCGTTAATATACTCTTCTCAATCTCCGTCCCCTTCATCACGCCCTCACTTACTGTTCCTCCTCTTCCCGTCTCACTTTGTCCGACTACTTTGCTCCTGTCAGTCTCTCTTCACTTAACGATGTCTCTCTCTCTCTCTCTCTCTCTGCTCCTGTCGCACTGTTTGGCTCCCAGCTTCGTTCGGGTGAGACGGCAGCTATTGTGGCCCGGGAGCTGGCGGAGCAGACCAAAGGGCTTCTGCGACCTGGTGATGTGCCGTCCACAGTGCGGGCCATGGCCCAGCTGGTGGAACTACTGGACGTCCAGCTCAGGAACCTCACCCCGGGGGGCAAGGACAGCGCCGCCCGCAGCCTCACCAAGGTACTGCCTCAAGAAACACTTGTGCACCCGAACAGCGTGTAACCGTGAGTGAGATTTTCCTGCAGGCACATGGAGAAGTATGTAAAAGTAGACGAAAGAACGAAAACAAGACTTAGATTAGACTTAGACTTTTTTTGAAGTGAATAGTAAAATGAGTCACATTATTACTTTATGTATTTATCTGATACTAATTCATCAGGGGTTAGAAAAGTCTGTGCGTGTGCAGAGTTTGATTAAGAACCATTCATAACACTTTAGATTTGCAGATGATAAACATCAGCTTTCCGACAATATTTTATTCTTTTTTTTTCTGTCTCTGTAACAAGTTGTGCTCAACATTATGGGTGATAGATAACTGCTTTTAGCCCTTGGCAGAAGCCCCTCAACTCTTTTTCCGATCAGGACTGAAATGTAATAAAGCTCTGTCTCTCCTGGGACTTGTACTCATTAAAATATACAGTACTTGAGATGAAAACAGGCCTGGGACACGTTTCACGTCATAGCTCATAGTTTAATGAACTTCAGTCTGGGAGTTACAGCAACGTAGACGCTGTTGACAAGCACGAGCACTTACTTCAGGATTACAATAATGGAATCTTGGTCGTGACTACACAAAGCATGTGTTTTACTACAGCATTAGACATGAGGAGAATATAGTTTTATACTTCGGTCATGTAGGAATTCAATTAAAGTGAGTTAAATGGTTGTGGAAAGGCAGGCGGGCTTAGATGGGTCATTGACTGACTGGAAGACGGATCGTTTCTTGATAGTCTCCTCTGAGGTCAACATGATGGGCGGGGTTTAGCAGCCAGATTGACAGCTGCTGCCATCTCTGATACAGTCACTGGCTTTGCTCTTTCGGCTTTAGCTTCCCTCGCCTTTATTTTCCCTTTTCCGCCCTTTTTTTTTGGTCTTACTGTCACCCTCTCTACATCTCTTATGCTGAGTAATTAGATCTCATGTGAGAAGTGAACACACACTGGCGCATGTGTTTAGTGGAATCAGTTAATTTGTGTTTTGCTGTTGACCAAATGCTGTGTTAAAGATGAATTTGAGAAAAGCTGTAATGACCCAATCATGTATATGTATATGTATATGTATATAATTGAGTCAAATGCTGCCTTATTATAAGAAGTTTCATTAGTAAATCAAGTATGACCAATCATGCACTGGTTACATAGTAATTAATGCCATCAATTAATTTGACAGTATGTACTGAAAATGGGTTAAAAAAAACAAAAACAAAGAAAGAACAGAGGACAAGGCAAGAACAAAGCTTATGGTGGAAGGAAAGAGAAACTGAGAAGAATAACAGTATGTTTCACCCACCAAAGACTGTTTAATGTAGATGAAGTAGGTGTGACTCTTTTTGGTGCACCTCAGTGTGTGTGTGTGTGTGTGTGTGTGGGTGTGGCTGTGATTGAGAGGTGTTATAACGCTAACCGCTGAATTGTTTGAATTTGCAGCTTCAGAAGAGAGAAAGGTCCTGCAGGTTTTTCACACAGGTATTTCCACTTCCTGGTATCGTTGATTAATTTGGGACACCATGGTCTGATGTGTTTGTTCTTCTTTTTTTTTTTTCACACTCAGCATGTAATCCGCAAAGCAAGCTTGTGCATCTGTGTGTGCGCTTTCGTGTACGTACGTGCGTGCTTACACATTGCAATGCACTTTGTCTAATTCTAATTCAGTGCTGCGGCAGTTGTTTTATGATTTACATCCCAACCCTTCGAGGAGTCGCTCATTTAACACATCAGGCCAAGAATTACTTGGTGCATCACAGTCCCCTGATGCCTGATAATAAAGTTTTACTCTCCTTTAAGGGTTTGCTGACATCTTTTTGTTGTTGTTGATGTTTTTAGTCCCATCTTTCTTTTGCATTCAGAATCAATGGTGCTGATCAGCGGCCATGATCAATATCAATAATAAGCTCATCTGTTTTTGCAGGTCTGTCTGCAGCATTGTAATCAGTCATACCTGCAACCAAATGACTTGCTATCCATCTCTGTTCAATAAAACCTCCTCTCCGCTCCTGTATTAGAGAGAAGGAGCAGAGTATGATGGATACGCCGTCGCATATTTCTTGATCACGGCCTCAGTGCCTTAAAAGTAATACCAGCTTGTGTTTGTGGCTCATTTATTTATTTTTTTATTTATTGTCCTGTTGATGTGCTTGTGTTGTTTGCTCATGTTGGCACCACGGGCTCACAGCATGAGCATAAAATCCAACATCCTGTAGGCATGTTTCTGGTCAGCTAAAATTATTATTCAGATGATCAAAGGACCCCACACCCCACCCCCCGCCTTCATTGTCAGTGTGCTGTACATAGACTGCAAAGTCTCACTGCATCCGCTCGACACACACACACACACACACACACACACACACACACACACACACACACACACACACACCCTTGATAGGCTAGCTGTTTTTCTCCTGATGCAGGCTTTCTTCCCCTCTCCCCTGAAAAGTCTTAACGTCAGCAACAGTCAGCAATGTCACATCATAGAACATGGCGTAGGACTATATGCAGGCTGACATGTGCACACACAAACACACACACAAACACACACGAACGATGTACAAACATTTTTCATCAGTGATCTGATGCTGTCACCACATCAGAACAGACACGTTGCTGCCTCTCCCTAATCCAGTGACTGCACCCTGAAGTTAAGTGGCTGTTTTTTTTTTTTTTTTTACCAGTCACAGGTTCGAATTGAAAATGTTGCACCACACACCTTGGTTGCTTCACGAGGCTGGAAGTGATCGATTAAATAATTAGCCTTAGTAATGTGAAACAAAATTATACCAACAGTCCCTTTACCCTGCCAGATAGGAATGTGCGTGATTAGGGATGTGGTGTGTGTGCTGCCCTCTCCTCGTTAATTATCTACAGCACTAATTGCCAAGTGAAGAGAGTGGGCAGGCGGTTTGGGTTCTTAATAGAGACAAAAATAATTGAATTCTCTCTTTCTCTCCCTCTCAGTTCACCCCCCCACCCCACACCCGGCTCACTTCGTTTGGGGAACTGGGGACTCGTTTCATGTATACCAAATTGGCAATTTATCCATGATGGAGTTGGTGGCGTGGAGAGGCTTTGATGCTGTAGGGTGGATTGCTGGGGAGAGGTAGCGCCTGCATGGTAGGCTGAGGGAGGGAAATGAAGAGAACGAGAAATGGAACGAGAGAGTAAGAGTGAAACAATGGCGAGGGCAGCGAGGAGAGAGCGATGCCCAACGACAATCACTAATTTATGGATGGCGGGTCGGCGTGCGGCGCGCTGGGAATTTAAAGGCCGATTTCGCTGCAAACGTATCCTGTCAGCGAAGACAAACTCCGACAGCAGCTGACAGATAAACCTGCTTCTCTGATGAAAACATTTTCACTACACGCACTTTCTCACAGCTCAGTCAGGCGATTAGAAGCAAAAAAAAAAAAATCAATTTTTACCCCTGCGCTCGCCCCTTTGCATACCTCTAACATCATTTTACAAAGCGTGTCCCACTGTGCGCGAGTGTTCACATACTGTACATTGGTGCCCGTGTGCTTGTGCGCGTTCCCCTGTGTAGCCGGGTCTAGTGGAGCAGCCCGGCTCTACACTGTCTTGCTGCTGCTGTTTACGCTGGATCACCCCGACGCTTCAAAGCATTTCACTTCTGCTCCATTTACTGGTGTGTGTCTCTTTGTGTGTGTGTGTGTGTGTGTGTGTCTCTGAGTACGTGTATGGACACCATAATATATTGCTATGCACGCACACACACACACTGAAAACGCCCTTATCTGTCTCAGCAGAGTCTCTCCCCTCTTTGAAGACCCCCCCCAAAACAACCTGTCTCCATTTTTGCCCTCAGGTCCTCATACTAGTGCTGATAGAAATGTCACCAACTGCACCAGAGCTTCCAGGCACAACCACCCACACACCCACACACACACACAAGCACACAGACCCACACACACATATACAGTCACATATAAATTCCTTCTCTGACTTTCTTCTGTGGAGATGTCTGAACCTCAAGGAAATCACACGCCTTTCTCTCCTCACCTATCGCTCTTCCCAACAGATGCAATCTCTGCACCGGTGAATTTAATTTCACAGAGAGGGGAAAAAAAAAAAAACGGAAGATAATCGAGTTCAATAAAAAGCAATGAAAAGTTTAATGAGAGTAGAAAAGGTGCGGTTATCGGAAACATGTCAGAAACAAGTGAGTGGAGCAGTGCCCCTGCTGTCAGATGGGCTGTGCCGACAGAGCATCCTCCCCTCTGTCTGTCTCTGTTGTCTGGACGGCTACTGTACAGCGAGTGGAGCAGAGTGATGCACTGCAATGCTTCGTTTCAATACACCTCGGTATGAAAAGCTAGTCCCAGCTCATTCTGCAATCAGTCACTTATCAGAACTGTTGACAATGTTTCGATCAAGTTATACAACTTGTGCAATCAGCAGTTGCTTTCCCATCATCTGAACAGAGATGATGGGAAAAATTGAATTATAAATAATTATAAATTATAAGATTTTTTACATTAGAGGTTTGTTCAAGCTTGTTTTCCTCCGTCGGTCAATTAAACAGAGCGATAGAGACAGATGTGTGTGTGTGTGTGTGTGTGTGTGTGTGTGTGTGTGTGTGTGTGTGTGCGCATGTGGGTCTGTGTGTGTACACGTATGCGTCATATTCCCTCCTGCTTATTTTCATTGTTTGCCGAAGCAGTGGATTAATTAGTTTTTGTTTACATGTAGCCCTCCCAAACTCATCGGAAATGCATCCCGGCTAATTAACCGCTAGTGCTAAAACAGGACATCAGGTATCATCACATTACCTTGTTGACTAAGCACCCGTTTCATGTGCGTGATATACTGTATCTACGTTTCAGTACGACACCCCCAAAATGAACAAGTAGGATTTTCGGGGGCCTTTTGCAGCACATGCCATCAACACTGATCCGTGTCGTCAGTGTCACTGTTTCTCTGTGAGGCTTTTCCTGCACATTGTGCGTCACACAAACACAAAAACACATTCCTGGCTACTTGACAAGCGCTCTTACCGTCTTTCGCGTCTCCCTGAGCCGGAGTGAAAGGGACAGGAAGGTCAAATGGTTGACGCGCAGATGCCAATACACTGATTTCTCTTACTGCTCCTCCCTGCCCTCGCAAATCCCTCATGACGCCCCCCCCCCCCTCCCCCCCCCCCACGGCACCTGCGTTCTCTTTCTCTCCCATCCACCCCCTCCGCAAGAAAGAGACGCGCGGAAAGAGTAAAACATCTGTGAAGGGAGAGGAGAAAGTAGAAAATAAAGAAACAGATGGGAGGTGTGAGATGTGTGAGGTTGATAGCACCTGTACTCGCTTTTTCACTTCGCCCGTTCCCAGTGGACGCCTGTCACCGCGGACTCTCTGGACTGTTTTATCGCTCTCCACCCCCCCCCCCCCCACCCACTCCTCCCCCCCACGGCACCTGCGTTCTCTTTCTCTCCCATCCACCCCCTCCGCAAGAAAGAGACGCGCGGAAAGAGTAAAACATCTGTGAAGGGAGAGGAGAAAGAAGAAAATAAAGAAACAGATGGGAGGTGTGAGATGTGTGAGGTTGATAGCACCTGTACTCGCTTTTTCACTTCGCCCGTTCCCAGTGGACGCCTGTCACCGCGGACTCTCTGGACTGTTTTATCGCTCTCCACTTGTTCTCTCCCCCCACCCCCCCGTTTCTTTATCTGTCCCAAGGTCTCCTCAGATGTGTGAGTGTGTCGGTATGTGCGGCGATCACGTCTAAAAACGAGGAGGCGAATTCTTGAGAGCATAAAGGAATGTGAGCCGGAGACAAAATAAGCATTGTTTGGCAAAGAGCGGTTCGCCAACGCGAGCCGGCTTCTTCCCGCTTTAGTCACTAATATTTTTGGATTGAAAACCGCCCCGCACCGCTGGATATGACCTTGCAGACATTATCAGATAAAACTCTAATTTCTTCCCAAACCCCCAAGCACAAGTTTTCTTTTCTCTTTTTTTTTTAACTTGAAGATAAGACCGACGCTTTAAAAGAAAAAAAAATAACTAAACCAGGTTTGGGGATGTAGGCACATGGAGATTGCGATCAGCTAATTAGCTTAGCGTGAGTTTCAGAACATCTGCAATGGATCTTCTTTCAAAACGTCCTTTCATATAGAGATTTTTGGGGAAATAAGGTGGTAATGACCATATGGAGAACAGCTTCATTTAAAAGCTTTTTCTCCTTTGTTATTCCCATCAATCAGTCATTTATATAGTTTATGTATTGAGGCGGGGGGGCAGGGGCGGTGTACATCCTGGACAGTTCCCCAGCCAATATATAGACACATCCAACCATTCACACCCACATCTACACCTATGTCCATTCAGACAGCACCCACAAAACTACACACAAAGAAACCCAGACCCTTCTTGCTGTACTGTGAGGCATGACTCCTAACCACTGTACCACCGTGCCACCCGCCTTTGTTATGTCTGCATGGGAATGCTGCTTTTGCGTCACATTTTCTTGGGTTGCCATGACAGAATAACCGAAAAAAAAAACACTGCGTTCCTACTGTTGCATCCCGCAAACGACTGCCCTCAGGAGTCATGGTGCGGCGATTCCATTTGCACTACTATTTGCATCACTGCTCAACAACAGCATTCCGAGTGATAAAAGTGTGAGTATGAGTTTCCTCCATGTGACCCCCGTGTTTCCACTGCTGCCGCAGGCTATGGTGGAGACGGTGAACAATCTGCTGCAGCCACGAGCCCAGGCGGCGTGGAAAGAGCTGCCCACGAGCGAGCAGCTGCACTCGGCCACTCTGCTCCTCGACACTGTGGAGACCGGGGCTTTCATGTTAGCCGACAACCTCCTCAAGACAGACACTGTGCAGGAGACCACTGACAACATCCGTGAGTACAATTTTCTGGTAGCTTCCAGTTCTGTAAACTCAGTTGGACTCTGTAACCATGCGGGGGCCTGCTGAGATGCCCTCGAGCAAGGCACTTAACCTCTCTTTGCTGCGGCGGGTCAGAAAGACAGTGTCTGAGTGTTGAAGGCTGTGTCTGCACCATAGGGCCAGCGTGCCTCGTGTGTTGCGTTTTAGCAGTGCAACGGATGGCTGAGCATGAAGTGTGTTGTTATGATGTTTTGTGGATGTTACCTGAATACAAAGTCAAAATAGACTTTCTGTAAAGTGCTCTCTTTGTTGCAGGAATGGGATTCTCAGATTTTACAGCTATCTTCTTTTGTCAATGTTTTTTTTTTTTTTTTGGTTGTTTGCAGATCTTATAACAATGTAAACCAGCTCAGGCTGCTAAGATCTGAGAATATGATGCAACATCGTAGTAAGAGGAAACACTGACAACAGGGACCAGCCACCTCAGATCTATGTTTTATAATACAAACGAGAGACAAAGTCAATAGTCCAACTTCACAAAACGCCTCAGAAAATAACATCGTCCTTCATGTGTGCAAACACGCGCGCACGTACTACACCGCGCATTTCAATGGACATGAGTGGAAATGGGGCAGAATAATGCTGTTGTTACATGGCTTAAAGGGTGGGGAGAGGAAAATATGCACACATGGGGCAGAGCTGCAAGGTGACCAAAGAAAAGGTTAAAGGTTATCTTTTAAAAGGCATATGTATGTAAACACAAGCAATATGAAGTAGTAATATAAGAAACACATTAAACATGTATGTAATACTTTATGCAGCATAACTGATCACTTTTAAAGAGAACCTTGAATTTATGAATTAACAGAACAGAAAACTGTAAAACTGCTGAAATATGATTTTTTTCTTTATATTGCTTTGAAGGATAAAATCCACAAGGACACAAACCAGTCTAATAGAATACATAAAAAAGGCTTTAAGACGCTATATTTTTTATTGATTTTGCAGGGTTTTTTTCATCATTCTACTTGTAGGAGGCTTTGACCAAACAGAACAAAGCAAGTTAGTGTAGCACTGTGCACGCCCCCTTCTTCTCCTTCCATCATCTCCTCTCATCATCTCACCCATCCTGTCATCACTGGCCGAAGGACCAGGGCAGAAATACAGGAGAGCCTTTGCGTTTTATGATTCTAGATGATGACATATATACGTAAGCCGCCGTTTCATCTGCGCCCAGACCACTTATTTGCTCGCATCTGCTTCTCTTGATTATCCTCCAGTTTACTCCCCTTTTGATTTGGTATTTCAAAACTTCCCACGCATCAGTAGCCCATTGCCAGGATTTGCTGGACGTCTGATCCTCAGTCGTGTATGAGACGTCACTGAGGAGCAGGAGAAAGAAAACTGGAAATGATGAGTGGAGAAGATGTAAACACTTAGGGGTGATGGTGACGGTGGAATGTCACATGATGCTCTAAGGGTTTTTTTTGTTCACTTTTATAAAACCACAGCTAAACAAGCTGCACAGTCTCCTATCAGCGATGGTCTAAAACAGTGTGGACAGATATTATTCAGCCAGATCAGTTTGGCTCCTTGTTGTTGATCAGGTTTAAGTACAACAGTTCGTTCCCAGCGACTGCCCTCCTACACTGTTTAACTTACATAATATCAGACTCCTATTCTCTCCAATTTCCTCCCTCCTCTATGCAACACATAAATTCAGCATGGTTACGTAAACAGTCCTGAAGATGGAGGCTACCACATCTAGAGAAGAACTTAAAAGAAATGGGAAATGATCTTCTGATGGGAGAATTTTGTCTCAACTTCTTTTTGTGCTGTTAATCTCCCAGCTAATCCAGAGGGCAGATCTGCAGTGATTATCTCTCCCTTTTTATTCCTAACTGTCCCGATGCCACCTCTCATCTCTCCGCTTCTCTCACTCTGTTTCTTCCTTTCTACTCTGACGCATTTCTTCCATCCCCTCGTTCTCAGCTCCAAGCGGCAGAAAAGCAGCTTCGCGGCACATTGAAACATATATATATATGTGTATATATATATATATATATATATATATATATATATATATAATTGTGTTACATTGTGGCTGTGTTCGGTGCAGTAACGTCGAGATGAATAAATAGTGTTATTATTAGAAGCAAATCGGTGATTTGAAGGTAACAGCGTGAGCGTGTGATAATGATAATGAACGAGGGTGTTTCTGAGGCGGGGAATTGTCATGACAAGGATCCTTTAATTAGATTAGACCCTGTGTGTTTTGATACCCCGCCGCTGTGTGTGGGTGTGGATGTGTGCGCTTAAGTCTGCGCGTGCATGTGTGTATTTGGTTTTGCTCTTGCGCAAGCGCGGAACACTTGTTTCAGTGCTCCTCTTCCTCTCTGCCAGTATTTGCATATCAGTGTCTGTGTTTACGTCAGAGTGCCTTCACCTCCTCTCGCTCCCTTGCCTCCTCTCCTCTCTTATTGTTCTGTATGATAGACCCTCGTCTTCTCCACTCTAATCCTCTCCCTGTTTCCAATCCCAGTCACTCCCCTCCATCTTTTGTACCTCTTCCCAGCAGCACCTCTCCCTGACCTCCTCTTCTTCCTTTACTTCCGCCCTCCTCTCCCCACCCACCCCATTCCAGCGTGTCCTTGCGTTGTTTATTTGACCTGGGAATCGTTTTCGCCACCAAACCATTGTCTAAATCACCAAATCACTCAGAGGCGCGAGATAGCGCTACACCAAAGGTATAATTAGTCCTTAATTAGAAACGTTATCTAATACATTACGCCGCAGTAATCAGGAATGTACTAACGAACCTAGATGGTGAAATTAGGTTCCCACAATAGAAAAAGACAGGCTGGATAATCCACCTTGATGTGTTGGAGCGTGTTGCCTGAAGACATTGTTGGCTTTTTAGTGCAATTAAAAAAAATAGAAAAAAAGTTATTTCACCTGGATGCGTGTCAACGTTTCATTGTACTCATTTAGGGAAGGAGAGGAACTGTTCAGGTTTTATGGCTGTGCTGAAGTGTTCAGTGAGCAAACACGGTTACTGCAAAACAAATCCTGCCGGAACATGCTACACTAGGACTTGACATTGGTGTGTGTGCGTGTCTGTGTGTGTGCGTGTCTGTGTGTGTGTGTGTGTTCCAGAGTTGGAAGTGGCCCGGCTGAGCACAGATGGGAACCTCGAGGACTTGACATTCCCTCAGTCAGAGCTACATGGAAACTCCATCCAGCTGTCAGCCAGCACTCTCAAGCAGCACGGAAGAAATGGTAGAGGAGAAACCTCACCCTCGCCTCCTCTTACCCCACATCCCCCACACCCCCCCACCCCACACCCCCTTTCACTGCGTCCAACAAAATGTTTCTGTTATCATTGTTAAAGCCGGAAATTATCCAGCACCCCTCATGATGTTCCTGTGTGTCCCCCTCGCAGGTGAGATCAGGATGGCCTTCGTCCTGTACAGGAACCTGGGTTCCTACCTGTCGACGGAGAACGCCAGCGTGCGACTGAGCAGCGAGGCCGTCTACCCCAATTACTCCGTTATCGTCAACTCGCCGGTCATCACGGCGTCCATCAACAAGGAGAGCAGCAAGGTCTACCTGTCGGAGCCTGTGGTCTTCACGGTCAAACACCTGAAGGTAAATATGAGCCAAGTGTTAGTTTTGCAACCAATGAAAAAAAGAAGCTAGACAATGAGTTGGCTGGTGAATTATTACTCATGTCCATGCATTTGTTGAAAAGTCTGTGTCTGGGTTTTGAGAAACCTCTGAGCCCACATGACTTTGACTCATCGAAGATGATAAATGATAAAACCAGCTCTGGTAATGACAATAATCACACACCAAACAAAGCTGGTATTGTTTCGCGCTGTGTGTATGAATGTATGACATTTGGTGGTCTGTGCATGTTTTTATTTTGAAATTTCTTTCTTTTTTTTTTTTTTCATTTAACAAGCAAGCGCTGATCCAAATGGTGATCCAGCTGGTTGGCAGCAAGGACGATCTCTCGCAGTTTCACTTGCTCATTTCGAGACTCACGTTACTAACCCAACACACACACACACATATACACTCACACACACGCACACACGGCTTCAGCAGTTGACACAACACAGGCAGCTCCTACACCCAGAATCTCACACAACAAGTACTGGACCAGGCACAGTCACCTCCCGCCACGACTGTGTTTATTTGTTGCCGCGTTCTCCCATTCTGTCCCTTCTGTTTGTTGCTTTGTTGTTGTTGTGTGTGTTGGACTGTGTGTGTCAAACACACAGTGTGTGTTTCCCTCCCTGCACTTCCTCCCTCTCCATCCTTTCTGTGCCACTTCCTCCCACCATTTTTCTCACTTTTTTTTTTGGCTCCCACCTCCCCATGACTAAGTATCTGTCCAGACCTTCTTCGTCCTCTCCCACCACTCCTCCTTTTTGTCCCACTCTCAGTTTTTACCTCTAAGTCGTCTCTCTCTCTCTCTCTCTCTCTCACTCCATCTCCGTCTCTCCCCCCTCCTTCTCTCCTAGCATTCGGAAGAAAACTTCAATCCCAACTGTTCGTTCTGGAGCTACTCCAAACGCACCATGATGGGGTTCTGGTCGACGCAGGATTGTCGCCTGCTGGCTACCAATCGCACACACACCAGCTGCTCCTGCACGCACCTCACCAGCTTTGCGGTGCTCATGGCCCACGTGGAGGAAAAGGTAGGCATATATTCTGCCAATGGCTGCCATGGAGGGAGGGAGGGGCAATATCAAAGGGTCACTTGTTCATCATTTCATTAGCGGCGCCTGGCAAGGATGGCCAGCAGATGCTGGAAGGAAGGAAGGAAGGAAGGAAGGAAGGAAGGAAGGAAGGAAGGAAGGAAGGAAAAAAATAATTTTAAAAACTTTCATCAGAAACACTATAGCGAATTGCTAATTCTAATGCTATTTTATTGTGGACATCATATTGGAGCATTGACAATATTGATTTGGATTTAAATGAGCCAGAGTAGGCGCTGGATAAAAACCCTTTGGTCCCCCTACTTTTTATCTCCACCTTATGTTATTAAACCAGGTTCCTTTTTCACAAACTGTCTCTGGTAACTCTGGTTAATGTGCAAACCCTGTCTCCCCCTGTTGGACGGAGGATGTGTGTAACTTCTAAAGGGGTCATGGTCAGAGCTAGCTCGGCGGACCCCGTGTGAACACAGCACCGGGGTTTGAGCAGTAGATCCATCACAGCAGTACAATGTTGAACATTGCTCTGCCTGCCAGGCTGCAGGACACTGATGGATAGAAGCAGCACACCTGTGCACCGCAGCGTAACGCTATGGCCCTGAACACACAACGACACACGGCCAGACTCATATCAGCTGGGGGGGGGTCTGTCTGCATGCTGTTTCTAGGACTCTTCATGTGACTACAATATGACTTGCGCGGTTTTAGCTATTTGCAGGTGTAATAAACCTAAGCCTGATTGTGTGGCCGTTGCATAATCCAGTTTCTCTCTCCATCTGCCTTGTGTGTCTCACAGAATGAAGACAGCATGCATGACCTGCTCCTGGACGTGATCACCTGGGTGGGCATCCTCTTGTCCCTGGTCTGCTTGCTTATCTGCATCTTCACCTTTTGCTTCTTCCGCGGGCTGCAGAGTGACCGCAACACCATCCACAAGAACCTCTGCATCAGCCTCTTCATCGCTGAGTCTCTCTTCCTGGTCGGGATCAACAGGGCTGACCAGCCGGTAAGCGCGGTGCCATTTTTACTGATTTGCTTATTTGCATCTGGGTACAACATGCAGAACACTTAGATTAATATAGAACCCCATCATGGTGCACAATTACAAGACGAAAATAGACATAGAAATAAAAACTGCTATTTTAGGTACATCTCAAACTGTGCCTTATTATTCATGCTGTGCTTGGCATAATTATCCACTGACCAGTGGCACTGATCATGCTGCCATGTTGGCTGAGTGAATTGTGAAATGTTTACTAACTTGCTGTCAGCGGTCGACCACATCCCCGCAGTACATGATTAAGAAACAGCAGATCCTGTGCGCGCAGTGATCCCAGAATGAATTCAAAACAGACATCTCTCTGGGTGGCTGCGTATAACAAATCCTTTTTCTGCTAATGTGAGTTTACGAGCTTTGTTTTGCTCGTGCACGTGCTCGACATCACTACTGCACTGAGAGGAAGAGGTGCTAGACAGTTTCTCACATGAATCTTATCAGACTTTGTGGCTAATTAAAGAACATTGCCAACCAAAGCCGAGTGCACTGACACTGTATTTCACTTTTTGAAAACAATATTATAAATGATGTATTGCACAGAAAAACTAATCTGGCTCCTCCTAGGTGCAAAACCAGTTGAAATAATGGTGCACAAGTCTATGTGCACATGACGTACTCCAACTAATAAACCAAATTATCTATTGAAGTGCGGTTGTGTTAGCACAGCTGAGCTTCTGCTCTGCTTCAATCCACACGTGCATTTGTTAGTCATTTTACCCCTCAGGCGCCGGTGGCAGGGGATCCTGCTGTTAGTGAGGAGGATGTTTGTCAGGTAATTAAACATTCACAAATAAAGCCCATGTGAGCTCCAGCCCTGTGTTTCTGTGTGTTACACAGAATTATGGAAATGAAATATTGAGATATTCTGACTTTATACACATTGAACACATTCAGTTATTTTAAGTATTCCTACGTTTGAAATTAGCAAAATAAAAGGCACAATGTAATACATGTATTTCCACATGCATTCTGGAGCAGTTTGCAAACAGCTCATGAGCAGGAGTCACAGCACGTCAAACGCATGTTGACATTCAGACCGACCTTGGCTTTCAGTGTGTGGGCTGTACGTCATTGTGCGCATCAAAATGTCAAGTGGCGTACAATGATGTCTATTCTTGTGAGCCAGCTATGCATTCTAGTAAAAGCCATTCATGAATTGCAGTATATTTTACATCTCACTGGCCACAGCAATTAATAATCATGGCCGAACCTCTCAAGGCTGCAGTGAACGCCAATAATTTAAGGCTGAAAATATTTATTGTTTGTTTTTTTTTTGTTATAACGTAGTTACAACCGTGTTTTGCTCGCATCTTCATTGTACATAACGAATCCTTTGACAAGATGATTAACTGGTCTGTTTACTGTGCAAGCACCTATATCAAATGCACTCTCGTTTTAGTGTGATGATCTTTCTCTATTGAGTTTTGTGGGCGTTGATTACATGTGTGCATATTTGTCACACAGTGGTCGTGATGACACCCACAACAACTAGTCCTGCCCCTGAATCATCCAGCTACATTGTGTTAGCTACATGTACACATCCAGTGCACAACAGTTCACACGCTCGTTATTTAAGTCAGAGCCCGTGTTGTATAATCTATATGGTCTGCATTCCATATGCTGAACATGGATTAGGACTGAACGCCTCGTTTGGGTGCAAACAAAATCTAATTGGACAGATTCTGAGATGAGATAATCTCATTTAATTCGACTTGGCAGGGTGACCCCATGTAAAGTATTTGTGAATATGCAGTACAGCATATGGCGACTATGCGGTGTCGTCTTTGTCACAGTCATTATGAAGTAGATGTCTATGAGGAAGGAAGTACTCTGCCTATAGTATTCAGGAATTAGTTCACCAAGAAAACATTCTTATTGCAAGTAAAGGGAATTTATGTTTATGTGTGTAGTGACATTGAGGTTTGTGTATTTATGTTGTGTATGTTTGTGTGTGTGTGTGTGTGTGGGGGGGGGTCGTGTTTCTTTGTAAGCCTGCGTGCTGCAGTGTTGGTGTGCGCGGCTCTCCTGTTAATTACTGGTGACTATTTGTGACCTCCATTAACATCTTCAGCGTCACTTAGCTCACAGCCGGTTAAGCCAGTAATTCCTGCAGGAAAAGTAAATGACTTTGCATAATCAGACAGTTTTTTTTTTTTCCTACCTGTCCATGGGAGTATGTGTGTGCGAGCGGGTCTTTGTGGTCTTTGCTTGTGTGTGTGTGTGTGTGTGTGCATGTGTGTGTAAGCTACACTGTGTGATCATTAGAAATGGAAATGAGTGACTCCCTCGCCCCCTAAACTCATTGTCTCTCAGACATGAGGTAATTGTCTCTCACTGAAAAACCCCTCCATTATGAAAGCCTCTCTGTTAGCTCTCCCACTCGGTGATGGAGGATTGACTCTTCAGATCACAACACTGCCACGAACGCGACGGCCCAAATCTCTCATCCCAAATCCTCCCCCTTTCCTCGCCGACTTTTCTTAAGCGGCCTTCTTTTCTTCCCGTCCTACAATCATTAATGCAGTTTCCAGTTTGATACCCTCCCTTTCATTTTCCCAAGGCTCATCATTTGCCGCTCTCTACACCCCCCCCCCCCCCCCCCCCCCCGCCGCTCTCTACACCCCCCCCCCCCACCTCCAACGCCCCACCCACGTGCATCACTGCTTGACGATCAAACATGTAGCTACAATCAGATTTTAATAAGTTGGATTATTCGCAGTAAACACACAGTGCAGCAGTGGGAAACGCAGGTATCCGCCATCGTCCAGTCTTGTGTCAGTTTTTATCGGTGCTTTGTCTCTTTCATGCCACAAATTGCTGAGTCGTTCCTTTTGCAGCAGGCGGCCCCACTCGTTCTGTTCATCCTTGGCGTTGACAAAAATCATATTGCATCTTCGACAGTGCTGCCAAGTAATCCACCCCCACGCACACACACGCACACACACACACACACCCCACGTCTCAGGCCTGTCTGAAAGTGCTTCCTGACTTCTGCTTGAAACCTGGTCAATCAGTAGCGGCTGCATCACCGGGCGTGCGTCACTTGCATTTTCCCACCTATCTTCTTCAATAGCCTGTAGATGCAGACGTGGAGTAAAGCTGTTATATCGTTATCCTGAAGTGATTCCGAGTTATTCAGTTGACTATAACTGCTGCCATAATATACTGTTGAGACTTCCCTCTGTTCCTCTTTGCTTTATCTCGTCCTGTCCCTCTTCTGTCTCCTCCTGGATCGGTAGTGTCACCTGTGTGAGTACGATCCAGTCTGTTTGTGTTACTCATGTCGCTGTGCAAGAGTCCGCCCAATTCAACGTTCCCTGAAAATGTAACTGTGCGGAGTTAAATTTTCTACCATCTTTTCCCCTCCCCTCTCCAGATTGCCTGTGCCGTCTTCGCCGCCCTGCTCCACTTCTTCTTCTTGGCAGCCTTCACGTGGATGTTCCTGGAAGGGGTGCAGCTCTACATCATGTTGGTGGAGGTGTTTGAGAGCGAACACTCCAGGACTAAGTACTTCTACCTGGCGGGATACGGGGTGCCCGCTGTCATCGTGGCTGTCTCCGCTGCAGTGGACTACAGGAGTTACGGCACTGACCGAGTGTAAGGGAGAATGCGTGGAGTGAAGGAGGGATGGATGGGGGGGTGGGGGGGGGAGGAAGGCTGGAGGG
>JAFBJQ010004006.1:0-80000 GCA_016785345.1 Trinectes maculatus | reverse complement strand
TAGGTGCTGGCTCCGATTGGATACATACTTTATCTGGAGTTTCATAGGCCCGGCTACCCTCATCATCATGGTGAGATACACGCACATGCACATGCTCACACACGCCTGGCGTTATGCTACATGTGCAGGAGAGTAGTTAGTCATGTTTGTGCAGAAACAACGGTCCATGCATTAAGTAGGAGTTTGGCTATCTCCTCCAGGCCTTTGCTTTACCCGAGCTCCTCACAGTGGAACTGGGAGACGCGTCACGTGACAGTGACAGTGAAAACACAGTTATCCAGCCTGCATTATATATGCAGTATATCCAGTGCGTTCAAAATAACTGCTTTTATCATTCTGTAACCATAACACAACAAAGACAGGGGTTGACACGTTTCCACTCCTTACAACCTAAAAAGTGGCAAAAACATTCTGATGTCACTGTTTTATTTATTTTATTACATTAAACAGCTGTGGGTGTGAACAGCTTTGATAGTCTTGAAACCTGTTTTTCAGAGAGGAGTAAATGTTTAGCAGCCATGCAGTATCTGATGCCATAACATTCAGGGCTATAAATGTAGCCAGTGAACGTGGTCTTTGATACTCAGACCTGTATATTAGCCGTTTACAGAGTGGCATATACTGCATAATAAGAAACATATAGAAAGCCTAAAGCAGGTTTTGAGGAATGTTGCATGAAAGTAATGGGACATGTTCCCAATTAGGTGAATGTCAGCGTGTACACTGATGCTCTGTACTCGTTTTAGAAATGTCAGCCAGGCTTATCGCTGATCTAACTGGGTCTGTGAGTGGGAGCCGTGCAGGTGGGACCGCGCTGCTGTGATGCTACACACTCTGGACGAGTTATTATTAAACCACCTGATCTAAGCATTAGACCAGCGTAGACTTGCAACTTTGAGAATTGGATTTTTATTGCAACAATGATCGTCAGCAGTCGCAACGGCTGGCGTCTTTTTCCCTAACGCTCGAGCTGCTGTGTTTTGTGCACATGGAGGGAGGGTTGTTGATGTTAGTGGACTGTTATTGTCCCCGAGCCAATTACTGCTGGACGGGAAAATGAAATCGCATGCACCGTGTGAGTGTGAGGGAACAGAGGTGGCGACAGTGGGTCTTTAATTAGGCGCCTCGCAGCAGAATATTAACTTGTATGTTTGTGTGTTTCAGCTGAATGTAATCTTCCTGGGCATCGCTCTGTATAAGATGTTCCATCATACAGCCATTCTCAAACCAGACTCCGGGTGTCTGGACAACATCAAGTAAGTGCATGCGTGCACACCACGCCAGCGCCCTTGGTTTGTATAATGGGTGTTGTGTGTACTTGTGTGATTATTTATGCCTCTGTGGGCTCAAGTTCAAGGGAGGTTTTGCCATTTTAGAAAATACACGTTTTTTTACAGTCAAGATAAGTAGACTGACACCGGCCTCATATCTGTATGTTAGCCTCGTATATAGCTGGAGTCATAGGATAAAGACTGGATGAAGGGGCGGGTCTAATCTCTGCACAAATGTAACAATTATAAGAATTATATTCTTTTTGCTTCATCCATAGGTAAAGTAAAAGGTAACTAGTATTTAGTGCGTATGTATGATTTAGTATGTGTGAAAATCCGACGTGTTAATAACATTATATTAATAACACATATGAGGAGAAGCGTTTAACTCACAATGCACACACACACACACTCGCTGACTTTATCATGTCGCCACGTTACTGAAATATGACTTCATTCCCTCAGAGCCGAGGCCGAGGATGCGGCTGCTAAGCTAACCCATCGTGATTGCGTCATCTCTGTCATTCAGACAGTATTTTTCCGCCGGTTCAGAGCTCGTCGCCGTACTGAAGCACAGCTCGGAATGTGTAAATCACAAATCACGGCTTCCTCGTTTGATTTAACGGTTAAAGATTACCGCCGATTCATCTCTCGCCACACATGTGTTGAGCCGGGCTGAAAGTGGGAGGAGTTTCAGACGTAAAAAAAAAAAGGCGGAAACCCGGCCAAACTCTGCTCCGCCGCAGTTCGGGAGTAACGTGATGAAAAAGCCGGATGAGAGATGAAGCGGATGATTAAGAATACGACGTTTTCGTAATGGCGCCTGAATAGAGTCTAATCTCTTTCACTTTGTTGGCGGTTTGTTCACCTGCTAATCACCATCGTGTCTGTTTCGTCTTAATTTCTTATTCTTCCTTTGCTTTTCTTTTGTCTCTTTAACTCCATGCCATCTTCTGTTGTCTGTGTTGTGGATCGGCTCTGGTAAGGCCGCCCTCCAGTCAGATGCCTCTCAGTTTTGATTGGCCTGTTTGTCATCTTGTTTTTCTGTGGAACCTCCTCAGAGTCATTCCATACCCCTTAATTAACCATTAACCTGCCTTGTAAAGTGGATTTCTCGTCCGCGTGTGATTTGTAAGCTCCTATGACCTACAGACCTAATGTGCTATTGAAATATTATAATGGCGAGATGCGAATGAGAGGACGCGGAGCAGGGGGAGAGAGCGCGACTCGAGGGAAATTGGAGGGAGAGGTGAAATGGAGGGATGGAAAAGAGAGGGATGAGTGTACCCTTTATTGAAGAGGGTCGTCAGACGAGCTTTATTGGAGGTTCTGTCTCGCCTGAATGGTGCCACGGAGGGCAACATCGAATCAATCACCTCAGTCTCACTCACTTACTCTCTGCTTTCTCTCCTCCTGCCTCCTCCTCCTGACGCGTCTAATATCTCTCTCTCTCTTTCTCCCTCCGCCACATTCTCCTTTCTGTCCTCAGCCCCCTTCTCCCTTCTCTCCAGATCTCAGCCCAGAAATGATCGCCGTCCGGTCAGCCAATCAAATTAACGGCCATTATTGCGGCCGTGGCAAACCTGCAACCGTGACCTTTATTGGAAATGTCATTTATAATGGCTGAAATGTCCGTACACTTACTGCCCACTGGAACTCGCATCACCCCGCACACACACACTAACACACTAACACACTAACACACGCATGAATGCAGGTTCTCAGTTGAAGAGTTAAAATCCATGCACACACATCAACATGTGGAGGTTTCTCGGACATTTGGCCTTTACGTCTCATTCCTACGTCGTTTTTAATTTGAAACTGAGACTCACCGCTGGGGAAACTTTTATGAATTTTAATTCCATGATCACATTTGCACTAACGCGCACATTTTTTTGTTTCGCCCTCTGCCTTGTACTTTGGGTCACCGGGTTCGGATCTGTCTGTCCGATGTGCTTGATTTATACCGCGAGCTGACGTAAGCCAGCTTTTAACCTTCCCCCTCTTCTCTCGAGATGGTATCTACACGAGCAAACCTCCTTTCCCTCTCTCTCCCCTCACCCTCTCTGTAAGGCTGTAATTCTTTTATGCAAAAACTCCCACCGTTCCCCTCGTCCCACTCCCACAGTGTTCAGGCTGCGAGTGAACGATCCTTAACCCCTTTCTCCCGCCTCGTCGTCCCATGACATCCATCACACTTGGATAAATAGTTGCTCCCATCCAGGAAAGGAGACGCATGTCTCATTCTAGCTAACTCACAATGTCACGTTCAAAATAAACGATACATCTTATGATATATAGCAATCTGTGATGAGGATGCGGGGTATAAAATTGTAACTAACAATAGTTATGATTGCTCTCTTGCATCTTCTTCGCAGGTCTTGGGTGATTGGTGCCATTGCTCTGCTCTGCCTGCTGGGCCTGACCTGGGCTTTCGGCCTCATGTACATCAACGAGAGCACGGTGATCATGGCCTACCTCTTCACCATCTTCAACTCTCTGCAGGGCATGTTCATCTTCATCTTCCACTGCATACTGCAGAAGAAGGTGAGGCAGACACAGAAATAGACAGACAGACAAATGCAGACACACACACATGTGAGCGACGACCAGCAGGGAGACCAAAAATATCCGCCGAGCTGTCACGGCTTTGATTGGTCATTCAGTAACCCCACTGGCTGCTCAATTCTCATCCTTTCACCACCAGCGCCGCACTTCCTCTCACTTCTCAGTGTGTGACAGCAGGTAACAAACCGATCTGCTCGTCTTGCGGCGTCTCTGTCAGCCCCCCCCCTCAACGCCCCTCCTCGCCAAGAAGGAAAGAGTTTTTCATCATCAGCTGGGGTCATCAAGCCGGGAATAGCATTTTTCAAAACTTTGATCATGGTTCGATGCGGTTGTTCAGTTGTTCGATGCAGTTGTTCTCGTTTCAAACAGCTGTTATTTATATGTGTTTTATATGTTGTGGGTTTGTTTGGCCTGAAGGACTCGCGACACTTGTTAGCGCACATGTACCCGTTTTTACATTTGAATAATATGTGGCTTCCAGGAGGAGCCTACACATCCTAAAATATTTTTACAGAGTCTCCCACACACTGCCGGTGCCTGGGAGCGCAGAGGAGGAGTTGGATATGGAAAGAGAATTCATCAAATGTTTAATACTCTTGTCTGGCCCATGTCCCACGGAGAGTTTTTCAGGTTTAGGTGAACCACCAGTAAGCTGTCTACATGTGTGTGTGTGTGTGTGTGTGTGTGTGTGTGTGTGTGTGTGTGTGTGTGTGTGCAAATGTCAGCATGCACTGAACTCAGGTATGTGTTAGGTCATGGGATCGGGTGTCCTGAGAGATGTCTTCAGAGCAGTGCAGAGGTTGTCTTTGGCTGCGGCCCAGCACGCCTTCTCCCAAGATGCACAGAGAAAGCCAGCGCACAGCTGTTCAAACAGAGCACGCGGCAACACACAACCGCCAATCCAATAAGCTTGTTAAAAAGCAATTACACTCCTATTTGTTCAAACCTGATTGGGATCTAAATGCAGATGTTTTGTGTGTGTACGACTGCATCATATGTCCCTCTCCCACCCCGAAGGAATTTGTTAATTTCAGACAGATATGTGGCAGTAACAACATTTGGGCCCAGTGTTGATGTTGAAGTTTATGAAATTAATCCTTTAATGTCTACCTTTTTCTTTTTCTTTTTTTGGAGACACGTTATCAAGTTACTTTGTTTTTTATTTTCATAAATACAGTTCGATGCGAGCAAGGTTAAAGTGGAGCATCGGTTCAAACCTCCTCCTCCTTCGTGTTCGCTTTCCTCAGGTTCGTAAAGAGTACGGCAAATGCCTGCGCACTCACTGCTGCAGCGGCAAGAGTGTGGAGACCTCCATCTCCTCCTCCAGTAAGACCACCACCTCCAGGACTCCAGGCCGCTACTCCACAGGCTCACAGGTGAGCTTACCTGCCTGCACAGCTGGACGCTACAGCACAGCAGACTCTCAGGTGAGACCGGAGCACGCCACCAGGGTTTGGGGTTATAGCCGATCGCTTTCAACGCGCGAACCCCTAAGGCAGAGTTGAGAGTTTAGTGCTGACCTTGCATTTGTAGAGTTACGACTTTGGGTTTGGTGTTGAAAGTGAGGTAGCCCAAACCCTGACTCATGTTTTTGACACAAAGGTAGACGTAGCATGACTGACACTGATGAGTTGTTTTCTCTCCTGCGGGTTGTCCCTTTACTCTTCCCCTATAATGCCTCTCCTGTACGGATTTGCCCTTTATTTGTACATCATACCCTGTTATATTACGTTTCTTACCACTGTTCCTCTCCCTCTTCTGTCACCATGTCCTTCCTCGACTTATTCCTCGTCCCCTCCTTTCCTTCGCTCCACCCTTCATCCTCGCCATCCTTTTTTGTTTTCTTTGTGTAGAGTCGTATCAGGCGCATGTGGAACGACACTGTGAGGAAACAGGAGTCCTCCTTCATCACTGGAGACATCAACAGCTCCGCCACGCTCAACAGAGGTAACCACGGGATACCTACCATTTACTCCCCCGTCGCTGTCACCGTATCTGCTTTATTAATAGCGGGAGGTTCAGACAGCATACATAGACTGTCATTTAGTAACGTGGTAAGGAGTCCAAACTTCGGATAACGCTGCCGCGTTCTTCCGTAGACCAAAGTGGAGTGTACACATCAGTGCCGTTGTTGGTGTTGAAAAGGACAAGTTCGTAGGAAAGCGACATTGTCGTCTCAAGTGAAACGTCAGCCTGATTGTGGTTTCGTCATTAAACTGCCATATTGCAGCTGACTGCTTCAGTGCTTCCGTTTCCACAGACGATGCTCTTTTGAGGCACAGTGACTGAGATCGTTTCGTCAAAAAGTTTGTGTTTGTGTTTTTATATGTATACCGCCAATGAATGTTGAACAACAGCATTGCTATTAAGTCGTGCGCCCGTTCAGATGAAGGTGCTCGTCTTAACGCGTGCTCAGAGAATTACAAGGAACCAAACGCGCAGCAAAGTTCTCTGTGTTCTCCACCTGAGAATCAGTGCGTTCAGCGGCGCCGCCGCAATTACCACAGTTTCAAATGAGTTTTCAGGATTAGCTCACTGTAAACCATAACTGTCTGTTGCTGTCCCTCCGGATTAAGCTGCCGTAATGGTCTGTAAAAAAAGAAATTCATGAGCGTGGCTGTCTGCGGGCCAAGGTAATGAGGACATAGACGTTTCTCACACACACACACACACACACACACTGGAATGCACACATGTGCGTGACCATTTGTTAGTGTCTGGGTTGAGGTGTGGCCCTCGCTCCCTTCAGGCTGCTAATAAGCTGTTAGCATGACAGATTGATGCTAAAGCAGACACGGTGTGTGTCAGCGGCTGAATTATCACACACTTACTGAGTAAGGGCCTAAGAAGCCCCTTCCTCCTCCTCCTCCTCCTCCTCTCACCCGTTTGACTACAGTGCAGAGAGCTGCTCAGCCAGTGGCTGTTAAATCACTACATGCCGTGGCTTAGTGAATATGGATGGATGGATGTCCTGATGGAGGACTGACTGGCTGAAGGTACATTTGAGGAATGTGATTGGTTTGTGTCGGGAGCAGATAGCCCGTTTTGTCATTTTGGCACATTTACCTCAATATTTGTATATATATTTTTCCTATTAATGTGCGCCATCGCCCGCGAACCTCAGCAGACATCGTTATCTGCGCGAGTCGTTTTGATTTCGGCCTCGTTCCACTTTTTCCGTTCTGTTCCACCTACAGTTTGACTTTTGTGCTGGTGCTGTTGTTTCCTACAATGCGGACGTTAGGTGTCTCTGAAGCTACATGACATACATTCACACATGGGAGCGGTGGGAGAGGTAGCGTGAGGATAATAGGAGGATGATGATGCTGGCGTTGTCATGGCGACTTGTCTTCTGTTTTTCTGCAGTGCCTTAATGTGAACATGATCTGTCTCCCACCTGGGAGGAAAATGCTTTTTTTGTGTGGCCTCTTTGTCCATTAACTATCCTGTAGTCATGCTTCTCTGCTCAGGTGTATTGAACTGTGGCGTGTCTCCAAGCGTTGCCTCTCTCTCTCTCTCTCTCTCTCTCTCCCTCTCTCTCTGTCCCCCTCTCTACTTCCCTCCCAGCCTGTATGCAGTGGCTGCAAGAATGACTTGTCAAGCTTTTTCTCGCCTTTCGCCTGAAACTGCGTTTGCCCGTTTGATTTACTTGTCCTCTTCTCTCCCTCCTTCTTCCACACACTCACTTTCCATCTCACTCTCCCTCCCTTGTTGTTCTCCTCTCGCTTACTTCCACTCCGCATTGTCCACACGCTTTTCTTAACCTTCATCTCCGCTCTGCCTTTTTCTCCTCTCGAGCGCCACTCTCTCTCTTTTTTCTCCCTCGACTCGGCTGTTGCTCTTCTTCTCCTCTCTCTCTCTCTCTCTCTATCTGCCTGTACCAGGAGCCATGGCTAATCATCTTATAACTAATGCTCTCCTTCGTCCCCATGGTACTAACAATCCTTATAACACTCTCCTGGGGGACTCGGCAGTCTATAATAACCCAGCCGTGGGCATGTACAACACCCAAGGTGTGCCTGATGTTCCTACTCTATACATGATACATTTGGAAAGTTTGCACTGAGTGTTGTTCTTGCATGATTATTATTTATTTTGAGCCTGATTATGACTCCCAAGTCAGGTGATCAGCAATCTGCCCACAGAGGACGCCGACTGGGCAGTTCTCACAGCACATAAACATGATGATTTATCAAAACAGTCCAGTTCGAGCACTTATTCATTTTATACATGAACACTTCCTATATGTGTTTATAAGCTGCTTGGGAGCCATGAAATGTTTTTACTATTTTGTGTGAAATGCTCTATTTTTTTTATATCGTGCTTCATTTTGAATGGCACTTTGTCCGTTGGGATTTTTGTTTTTGCTTTCTGTACTGCATGGCCACTATTTATATTTTGCATGTGTGTGTGTGTGTGTGTGTGTGTATGTGTAGACTGTGTAATTTGTGATGCGTCTGGTGTTTGTCTGTGTTTAATAATACAACTGATAACAGCAGCCAGTTAACAGTCAAGCCCTGAGAAACAGATGTAGATGTGTGTTTCTTTATGACATTAAACAGTATTCATCATGAATCCAGTAATAAACGCATCTGTTGATTTCGCCGCTGCTGAATTGTTGTGCTTTTCTCTCGATGCCCGAACTCACGATTCTGTCTCTTTTCTCTCTTCCCCCCTCATGCTGTCCATTAGCACCTTACCGAGACACAAGTATGGACTAAATTAATTCTCAACTCCTTCAATAACATTGACGTTCTCTTTTCTCGCTTCACAAGCCATTTTCAGACCACTCTGCAGCCAAACAGTAGTTTAGTTTGGCTGTCAGATGACAATCTGAGTCAGTCCACACACTAACACACTGGACTTATTTGGTTTGTTACAGCGCTTTCGTTTTTTTGTGTGTTTGTCCCATGGGGAATATATCTATAATCATAATGAAACAAACATGAATGCCATGTTTGGGGATCAAATTTCCAACCTGAAATTCGAAATTTCTTTACTCCCAAAATGACTTGCGATGTCATCACTTCTATAAGTTTTTCTCTGCTTTTTGCCTTAGCGCTGGCTAAGTAATTAACAAAAGACAGTACTGCCGAGGTTTCTCCAAAATGAATCGTGGACGCTTGAAGCATTTTCTTTCTTGATCATCGCTACTTTTTAATCCTCAGTGATGTCAAACCATAATTAAAATCTTTCTTCTGAGAAATCCACTCACGCTTTATTCGAGGATCCTAATAATTATTCCTTTTTTAAATTATGTTCCTCCTCAGAGGGCATCCTGAACAACGCAAGAGACTCCAGTGTTATGGATACACTCCCCCTTAATGGAAACCATGCAAACAACTACAGCATGGCCAGCAGTGAATACTTAAGTGACTGCGTCCAGATACTAGACCGTAGTGGCGGATATGGCACCCACAGCAACCACAATGAGACCACCTTAGAGAAGAAGATCCTAAAGGAGCTGACTTCCAATTACATCCCGTCCTACCTCAACAACCATGAGCGAGCCACGACTGAGCGCAATCACAACCTGATGAACAAGCTGGTCAACAGCAGCATGGCCAACGGAGGTGATTGGTTTGATTTTCAATAATTTCAGCTTTTGTTCGCCACACAAAAATAATAAGTCGTTTAATATTTAGACATGCGGATTAGTCCTGCTCTGACCCACAACGACACTGACGAGAGCCCCGAGCTGATCAAAAAAAAAAAGTTGCACGCTGGAATACCAAAACATTGTGTTCATAAAGGCTGTAGCCGCTAATAAAGGTGAGGGGGGTGGTGTTGGTGGGGGGGTGGGGGTATGGGGGGGACGCAGGCGAACGAGACAGGCGATAATATGAGCAGCTACATTCAGATTGCGCATTATATTTTTAGCCGGTGTTGCTCATTAAACTTTAAAACATTCAAATGACATTCAAATGGCAATCACCAATGGGAAGTGCTAAAATCAGCAGCAGCGTTGCCGTTTTTTCAAAATTAGCCCTCGGTGCCAACACCATAACTTCTGCTCGCTTCTTCCAGGGAGCATGGCAGGAGGCAGCAGCAGCAGCAGCAGCAGCAGCAGTGGCGTTGGTGGGTGCGTGGGCAGCGGTAAAGAGGACAACGGTCCCATGGTGCTGGACAACCCTGCAGCCTTCCCCCACGAAGAGAACCTGGGTTTGGAGATCATCAGAGAGGAGTCCAACGCGCCACTCCTTCCGCCGCGGCCGCCTCCGCCAGACAGCCACCCCCCTCCACCGCCTCCCCCCCACAGCTTTGCCCGACCACGGCGCATTCCTCAGGAGACCAGCGAAAGCTTCTTCCCCCTGCTGACCAACGAGCACACCGACGAGCACACGCATTCGCCCAACCACAGAGACTCACTCTACACCAGCATGCCAGTGCTAACGGACCTCCCGGATGGCCAGATGAATGGTTTAACAGATGGAGAGGAGGACAGCTCAGGGGAGCTGCAGCCCTGTAAGAGTGCCACCGCTCCAGAGCTGGATGATGTCTATTATAAGAGCATGCCAAACCTGGGCTCCAGGAATCACCTCCACGAGTTACAGAGCTACTACCACATGGGCCGTGGTGGCAGCGATGGATACATGGTGTCCGGGAGCAAGGAGGAGTCTGATTCGTCGCCCGAGGAGCCACCCGTAGACCCTTCCCACTTGGTGACCAGTCTATAGAGCCAATCCAGAGACTTCTGTCCCTCCCCAGCCCGCTCACATTTCCAACCTTCCAATGAAAACATTCTGTGTTGTTGACTGGCAGATTGAGCTGGCCTGCCCCGGATCGGTGTACTCTGTGTGACGTTAACTGTGGCTCATGACTGTATGGTTGGGATGTCGCTGGTCAGAGAAGAGCAGGGTTTGAATGTATTGTCATAAATGGCGGACACTGAGAGGGCTGTTTCCAAGAGACCTTTAATGAACATCGAAACGGAATTGAACTTTTGACGTGGAAAGAAGAGGAAGGGGAGGGATTCTGTAATTTTACCTTACCTGTAACTTTGATTTGGAATCTTGGATGGACCGTAGCCCTACAAGTTCCCCAATATGGACCTCTAGCAGATCATGCCATATAGTCTCCACTCCCATCACCACCACCACAGGGCCCAGCCCTGGTTACAGGAGCTGCTTGTCTCTTTGTCTGTATGTCTGTCTCTCTCTGTCTCACCTTTAAAGACACATGCCGGGATGATATTTCCACCTCTCCAAAGGGTAGAGCCAAAATTCAGCTCCGGTGTTCATAGCATAAACTGGCCCCAAAGAGGCCCTGCCCCACTACTCGCCAATCAAGTGGAGGATGTATGATATACGCTCTCACTAGTGATCGTCCCAAAAACTATTTTACAGGACAACCGAACCATTACCATATCATGCCGATGCTCTAAATTCTTTCCCTTCGTATCTGCTAAACTGGAGTTGTGTCTGGGCTGGTGTAACATTCCTGCAAGTTGTAGTGACTGCGGCTACCGTATATTCCACTGAAAAGCAAGGAAGAGCTTATTACAATTGACAATTTGACAATTTGAAAGAGAAAAAAATAAATAAATGGGTTCTGTTTCTTCTCCTTTCTTCTGTAAACGTTTTCAGCTATCAAAGGATTATGAGGACATTACGAACTGTTTCTATGTATTGTACAGAATACAGATACAGATACAAATGTTGCATATGACCAAGTCTTTTTATTTTTTAATTCTAGGGTTGCAAACCTTTTGTCTGTGGAACCGTTCTGAAAAGTCGTGTCCAAAGTTAGGTGTAGACGACAGAATGAGCAAGGAACTCTCTCTCACAGTTATTTAATATGCATATACCCAACGCACACCTCGCTCTGGTCTTTTTATAGCTACTATGTCACACATTTTGCAAATCAACTGTTACTATATACTTTACCACAAGGTAATTTTGGAACGTGAAAATAAAGTGAAAATGAAGTGGCTAAATTGTGAAGGACAAAGTAACTATGGAAATGCTGTGTTTCAGTAATTGCTAGAAGTGGGTCTTGATCGCATTTGTTCCTGGGTAAAGCAAAAGCAAATGCAGCTCTCTCTTTTTCCTTTAAGCACAAGGAGGAACCTGGGCCAAAAACAGTCTACAATGATTACAGCTACTTTGGGTAATACAGCAATTGTATATGTCGCTTAGTTACTGTTTCCAAATTTCTGCCAATTGACATCTTACTGTAGAGGGGAAAAATCTGACAATATCCTGCGTCATTTTCTAAAATAAAAAAAGAGAGAATTTTCATTATTGGTTGGCCTCACCTGTGAACTGCCATGATTACGACACATATGTGTACTGAAGATGTGAAACCTGCACAAAGCAGCACTGTCCAATGTGGAAAGCCATTGTTTACTTATTTAGAAGGAAAAAAATGTAATAAGTGTATGAAGTTTAGCTTGCACATTATCCAACAAACCCCCTCCATGCCCCTAAGAGAGAAATTATTTATTTATCTGTTTATTGGTTTAAAGTTAGCAAAACAAGCTTTGAGGAAAGGAAGCTGGCTTTAGACAGGAGTAAATAACGTGGCACTGGGTTTGTTGTTTTGGTTCATTTCTTTTTAAATTATTATGATCATTATTACAATATTCTTGCTAATTATTTATTCTTTTTGTATGGGTTCCAAGTTGAATGATCTCATAACTAATATTTGTTGTAACAGTGAAAGTTGTTTGCCAACAAATAAATTACTGACATAGCTTTGTGGTTTTCAGAGTCTCAAGTGTTCATCAATGAAATGCAAACACAAGAGTTAAATCCCCTCAGTGTTTTCACGTCAAATATGCATTTCTGGCTATTACGGGAGATTACGCGTTGTACACATACTAACAGTCGGTTTGCATTTTGATATTTCTGTTGCGCTCAATGATGAAATTCTGCATTTCTCTTTTAATCTGTCAAAAAAAAAACTTCTGTGTCCTTGCTGAGTGTATCGGAAGACAAATATTCACATTATGATGTCGAGCAATTTGTTGTAGAAGGTTTTTCTCTGTCTGTGTAGTGTATGCATTTGTTCTCCAGCATATAAAGACTACATTTTCCTTTTTTACAGAACTGACCTCCAGGTGTGAGTTGATGAGAATAATTAAGTTCAGACAAACCAGCTGTGAAGAGGCTTTGCGTAACATATAAGCAGCTGTGTAGGTTGAAAGGAGTGTGTAATTGTGTAATAGACATATGCTCCTGGAAGAGAGTGTAATATAATTAACATGTAAATCACAACAGTCAGACAATTTTATATATATATATATATATATATATATATATATATTTATATACAGGGGGTCCTCGAGTTACGACGGTCGTGAGTTTGCCCCGTAAATATGTACAGACTTCACACGGGAACTAGTTGGTGAGCGCTCTCTCTGTCTCTCAGCGTGCCTTCCGGCTCTCCAACACCTCCACAGCACAGCTAGGCTACTCTGCCTTGTGTTTACTTATGTGAAATGGCCGGCCAGCTGGCACAGATGGGTTCGGGATCGTGGCGATACCGTAGGTTTATTCACAACACAAGGTCTACACGGTTGATATCAGAAATCTAAAGGAAATGCTCATTACACTCGCGATATCAACCCCTACGGTGTGTCAAGAGGGACAAAAAGGCAATTCACCATAATTAACTCTTATTTTCGCGTGGTATTATAGCGACATCTAGTGGCACAACTTATAATCTACATACGAATACATACATATGATTGTATGTTCCGACTAACGTCGAAATTCGGTTACGACACATTCTCAGGAACGGATCTCCATCGTAACTCGAGGACCTCCTGTATATATATATAGTATAGTATATATAGTATAGTATATATCAGTTTGATGATGATGATGATGTTTGGTCTTATTATTATATTATTATTATTATTATTATATAACATTATTAACATGATTATTGGTTCGTATTAGTGGTTGACCCATAATACACTGATTTTGTTTTTCTCATATGGGCCAAATGAAAAAGGAAATAAATATATGCAGGATGAATATCAAATGCTTCATGAAATTGCAATATGCCCCTTTTTTATTTATAGCTGTGCCCCAACAAGCGATGCTTTTGACTCCGGTGGGTTTCATCTCTGCCCCGTATCTGTGTAATATTGAGTGAGGTCTTTCTCTGTTTCTTATCAACTTTGATGGCAGCCTTGGTTTATGGAAAGGAAAGGGGAAGGGGAAATAATAGGAGGTAGAGTATAATGAGAGCAGACATGGGGGCCGGGGGAGGGGGCGAAAGGAAGTGATAGCGCAAAGAAAAAATTAAAACCATGGAAAGATTTGTAATCATTTTTAATAAATGTGTTATAGCTCTCTTGAAACCTAACCAGAGCCACCCAACACTCTCATCCTCCCTGTCCCTCCTTCCCTTCCATTCCCTTTTCCCCCACCACTGCCAGTCGCAGGCTGATTAAACGAGCGCTGGTCTATGTGGGTCATATCTCTGCTGGAGTGCTCTGATCGGTTAGTGCTGCCTGGCTGTGTTATCTTCCTGCTCCCTGTTTCCCTCCTTCAAGGGAAGCCTCACAAGGTGACACCAGTCTCAGGCGCTGCCACAGACCAAAGGCAGACGACTGCAGGCAGGAGCAGAATTGTAAATTAAAGGGAATGGGTCCGCTTATTGCGTACGTTTAATTAGTGAGAATCTAAATGTGGAAGCTGCAGTTACAGGGACGACAAACAGCGACGGCGGGAGAAGTGTACAAACGACAAAAGCTTCCAGGAAAGAAGCCGCTCAGGAGAACGGGTTCAGGAGTGTTGTTGCATTCCCAGGTGAAAATGGCGAGCAACAGCACAGATGTTAAAAACTCAACTCAACGCAAGACGCTCACAGACTGCGCACAACAAGTGGCCTGAATACTGAGGCAGACGTTAACATGGTGACAATTAACTTCAATTCAGTAAATGGCTATTTTCTCTGTACAGTTTTCATCTGTGGATGAAGTTTTAATCCATGTTGTGCAGATGTTTCAGTTGTGTTTGTGTTTGTTGACGTGTGGACTGATTTACTTAGCTCCAAGGCCGATCGCTGTGGTATTTTCTCTCAGTGAGTCCCTCAGCGCTCTGTGATGGATGTGACCTGGTTTGCCAGTGGCATCCAGTGTTGGCTATGAATATGAATGAATGGCTTGGTAACAAGCAGCCCCCCCATTGTGATACTGATATTACATTGTGGTCTCTGTTAATTAAGGCATCTATGGCATTTAAGGCAGGCTTTGAATTTGATTAAATGCAAAAATAAATAAATAAATAAATAAAATCAGACCATCCATATACAGTATGACATTTGAGGGTTTCCGCCCCATTTCCTTCTTCTGCACTGTTGAGCACTGTAAAGCACAAGAGGGATATTTATGCTCCATGTTGGAACCTTGAGCTCACATTCCAGAATTCCCACTGTCTGTCACTGGAATTCATCGGAATTCAACAGTTTTCATTGTATTGCGCAGGAATTCCATTTGTCATCAGCTGAGCAGAAGCGTGCCGTGAGGCAGAGTTAATTAGTCCTTCTCAAAGCCGCGTCATATTAGCTGGATGTCTTGCCTTGCCCTGACCTCTGGAAGCGCATCAACATGCGAAGGGCTTCCTCCGCTGACACTGTGTGTGTGTGTGTGTGTAAGTGTGTGTGTGTGTGTGTGTGTAGGTGTGTGTGTGTGTGTGTCTATTCCAGCTCATCAGCTTGCGTTGGCCAGCCCGATGTGTGCTGCAGCATATGCACTTTTGCTCATTGTCTCCTCACCTCAATTTTCCGTGAGAGTACTCATCGGAAGAAAAACACTTAACAGGTACGCGCAGGCCACCCGGAATAATTCACTCTAATTGGGGAAAAGAGAAAATATAAAAGTCTGGGCAAAAGGGCGACAGAGTATGAGCTTGGAGCGAGAAGCATGAGGGGGACAGGCCATCCATCCACTGGCCTTTCAGAGGTCACATGACCCCCCCCACACACACACACACACACCTGTTTAATTCAGTGTGGGGAGACATGGTGTTTCTGCTGTGAGTCAGACTCTTCAGCGCACGGAGGCTGAGCCACGGAGAAACTATTTTAGGATCATATTAGGTGCCCAGAAAACACTGACATTTAGATTATTGCCAGGGTGGCTGTGTAGAGGAGGGAGAGGGCTGGTCATTAGTGTATATGACAGATATACACTCCAGGTTACTGCCTCTGTGCTTTGTGGAGAGCTTGTACATTAGGCCGGAGCCGTGTCACTTTTCTTCCTGAAATGTGTTCATTTTCCGTTTTTTAAGTTGACGAACTGATTAGTTTGTCCTGGATGCGCAAATCCCACTCGATTCCTGCGACGGCTGAGGAAAGTTTGCTGCAGCAAACTTTGCTGCAGCAAAGGATGAGCGTGTTTTGATACCTGCACCTTGAATTTTTTTTTTTTTTTTTTGGTTTTGGTTTGTTTTGTTGGGTTTTTTTTTGTAACTCTATGACAGAGCCGTGCAGCGAGCGTTAGTAGGGTGGATGCTCGCAGTGATAAAAGGGCACAAAACGTTCAAGCACCACGCTCCGACAGCTTTTTCTACATAACCTGCTGCTGTGTAGAAACACATATCTCAAACAGACACACTGAACCTGCATCATACTGTCACTGTCAGACCACTGCAGAGAACTCAATACCACAAAAATGTGATACGCAGAATTAATACAGCGAAAATTACAACATGAACTATTAATAATCTATCTATCTATCTATCTATCTATCTATCTATCTATCTATCTATCTATCTATCCATCCATCCATCCATCCATCCATCCATCCATCCATCCATCCATCCATCCAGCTGAAATGCCACACTGACAGGTTTGTCTTTAAGCAAAGCGGCAGCCTCACCAGTTGTCCAGAGCGCTGCAGTGCATTACTTCTTCGATCAACACAAAAGGGCACGCGTCACTCCGCTGCTCATCAACCTCCATTGGTGACCCGTGGCTGTATAAATCAAATCATATGTCACCATTTCCACGTGGCAATCAAACATCAGGCCTGTCTTGGTGTGTGGTTCGTCTGGCGGGAGACACAAGCCCATATCAAACGCTGTCAGAGCACCGGCATCCCTCTCTGTGTACTGGACACGTCCTGTCCCAACGCCTCCAACGCCATAACACGCCAAACTAGCACTCACTGTTTACTTTCCGCGCACGTCTTTATCTGATCGCCTGAACTTTGTCTCACTGAACAAATGTGGCACCTGCATTTATTTCAAGGTCACTACCGAAGCTATGGAGTTTTCCCTCCGTTGTAAATTCCTTTAGATAACTATGAAGGAAATATAAGGGAGATGAACCATTAAAGCCACGTCAGCGATATCTGATTTGCAGTAATTCAATGTTATTATGTCATAAATAAGCATTTTAAATGAGATAGAGGAATACTTGCCTGTGATCTTTTATTTACTGTGTTTGGGCATCACTAATAGGAACCTGCAGTTCTGGTCACTTTGGCCATCACGTTCATTATGATGCATGACATCATGTTTTCACTGTGTTCTGGAGAACCTGTGCACAAGAACAGAACTGAAACTGATTCTGGCGGATTCAATTTTATCGGTTTTCCGTCGTGAGGGGAAAAGAAAAACACAATTAGGCAGTTGTTACTTATTGACAAATGAAGAGTGAGCTCAACAGTAAGACAGTGTGAGGACAGGCAGAAGCAAACAGGGCGAATACAGAGAGGGAATAAAGGCGCCAAGCAACAGAGCAGCAAGAGAGCGAGAGGTGTGAATGACGTATGGAGACACACAACTCCGATACTTTATCTCCACACAGAACAACAGTCCAACTTGTTGTCTCCCACAGGCCCCGTCTCCCTTTTCCCTCTGATTGGTAATGAGGTGCAGCTGCTGTATAGTGGACCCAGCAGGCAGGGCCCTGATTGCCGCTGCTTACTTGAGCGGTCAGAATGTGGCAAAGACGGCCGCACTGCGCCGCGAGTGACAGGACCGGGGGACTTTAGGTAATGAAGAGATTCTAATCTTGGTTATTAGGATTCGGAGTCGTATTCGCAGCTCGACTAAATGTGGTGCACAAGTAGCGCCGGCTGGTTTATTGTGTTTTCATTGGCAATGACGGCGCTGGTTTGTTTGTTTGTTCTCCCTGGAGGTGCGAAACTCCAACCTAAGCTGCAGCTGCATGTTGGATTTGTCTGGTGTGCAATACTTTTTTTTTGTTTCGCTCACAGTGACTGTTTATGGATGTTGTGCATCTTATGCGCAACTTGTCCACTTTCTCAACTGGTGAATGTGAAACGTTTGGCTGTGCGACCCCAGGTGCTGACCCTGTGACAAAGCCGCCGCCATTGTCACTTGGTGTCCTGCCGACACGACAAAGTTCTTACTTCTCTCTGTCGCGCATTTTGTCAGTAGGAGTCAAAACTGCTGGGATGTGCGAGAGGCTAAGTGGAAAAAATGACCACGAGTGTCGTGGTTAGAAATGAAGTGCGGAATAAATGCGGTTGTTTTTGTTTATTTGTTTTCCTCTTGGCCCCTCCTCCTCCTCACAGCTGTCAGCCTGCGTGTCTGGGGGTGGCAGTTTACCTCAGTATATTTGGATTCTCGGGCTGTTGTTGTTGTTGTTTGGATATGAATCATGAATCATTTTCTCATTCCTTGAGGAGATGCTGGATGCCAGTTGCTATGGCTACAGAGCATCACGGCAGAGAGAGAGACACCTTGTGAGAAAGAGAAGTGAGATTTATTTCTTTTGTCCGTTGTTTTGGGGCTTTTTTTTTTTTTTTTTTTCACTGATAATGTTTTAGTTGGCCCATGGCCTCTTTCACTTCATCAGCACTTTGTGAATAAGCCTTTTACTAACTGGAGGTTAGTTACTGTGTAGGAAGAAGTGAGGGTTCAAGTGCAATCTAATATATATATATATATACATATAATATATATATATGTGTGTGTGTGTGTGTGTGTGTGTGTGTGTGTGTGTGTGTGTGTGTGTGTGTGTGTGTGTGCAGCACCATGGCTCTGAATCTCCATTCCTCCGCTGAGGCTTGAGGAGCTTTATCTGGGATATGGTTTTGCTCATATAAGTCTCTGCATGCTGATACTGGATACTGAGCAGGTGCGCACACACACTTCCTGAAAGCAAAATGTTTGGCTCGGTAGTTAAGGTGCAGTGCTCGTGAGAAATGTGGGTTAAACACTGGGTGCAAACATTTACCCGCCTGCTGCCCCCCCCCCCCCCCCACACACACACACACACATGTACCTGCATTATTTGCATAGATCGCGGAGTTAATTTAAACAGTCAGCGGGTGAGCTCGGTCGGTGCGGCACAGTAGACTATTGACAATAACCAGCAGGTATTTTGTGCGAGAAGAGGCTGTGCAAATGCTGGAGTTTGCGGATTGAAATTGCAGAATCATCATCAAACATTCAATTTGATTAAATTTCTGCAAGTGTGATTACCTGCTATGATGAATGCACTTGATTGAAAGGCTGGTAATTAATTTCCACACGCCAAAAAAAATTGCACGCACGCACGCACACAGACACACGCGCGTTATATATTACTCACTACTCAGAAACTATCTGCGTATGACAAGCGGGCATGAGCGTGATGTACAAAAATGGGGTGTTGTGCATTTTGATTGGCTACTTTGTCGCCCTCGTCTTGTGTCTGTAGGATCCAAATGCTCGGAGGCCTCCCTCGGTGAACGGAACAACACATTTGTCAGCTAACTCAAACAGCTCATCTAAATTTAAAATGTAATTTAAGAACCATTCAGATGTATAAGCCACAATGCACCCCACAATATTAACAATTTACCAGCACGCTCACAGCATGAACGCCGGTCACCTGGGAAGATGGCTGTGCGCTACGTTGTGTACATCCCTGCATCCATATTTGTATGTGCTGTGATGTACTGCTGCCTTTTTGCACTTGTGCGACGCCCTCCTGAGATCGGGGTAAACTCACACACCCTGAGAGTGCGTTTTCGTAGCTATTCAACCCTCAGGGAAGGGATTAAAACGCTGGCTGTTTGCTTTAGCGTCCAAGGACTCTTCATTATGTATCTGCTGCCTCTTTTCAAATCACTGTAATATGACAGTGAGAGAGAGAGACTGAGGAAGGGGGCATGTATGTGTGTTGTGTGTCGGAATGGAGATCCATGTGCTGTTATGCTCAAACAAAGGTTTCCACAGCAACCACATGCACCAATCGTCCCCTTATCAAAACTCAGGGATGAAGTGCCTCAATTACTCCTCATTCTCATGCACACACGCACACACACACACACACACACACATGCAGAACTGCAACTGTATTTCAGCCTTTGATTGAGGATCTGTGTTCAAACGGCGCTGCTGTATGTGATGGGATGGGATGGTATGGGGGAGTTGGTCTCTTGGCGGCTTGACTGAGAAGTGACGCTCAAGGACACGCGGCCGTGGCTGACGTATTGGAAAACAGTCCAAACTGTAAAACAAGAGACGACCTTCGTGCCTTTCATTCAGTTTCCTACAGCGGTCTTAACAAAGTAACAGCGGTTTAGTTGTTTTTTTCATTTCAGATCAAAGCTGTATGGAAGAATTCTCTGTAAATGTCACTGCCATGAAACTTTTGAGGAGACAGTTGCCTGTTATGTGATGTATTTACAGCAGGTATATTCCACTTTATTGTGTATTCCTGCAGTATAATTACTGTGTAAAAACCTTGGCCGTGTTTCGGATGATTAACTCATTATTCTGTAGACAGATATTTGCAGTGTAAAATGTTTTAATGATTAAAACAATGGTCTTGGTGCTACAGGCAGTAAATGCTGAAAATTAGGAAAACAAGCAGAGTTTGGGGGTTTAAATGTCACAAATATTTCAAACTAAAAACCAAATAGATTTGGGAGAATAAAAGTAAAACTGTTCTTTTTGATCATCCGTGTGAATCTCCGATGAAATCTGAAAAGTTCTGCTGCGTTAGCGCATTTGTGTAAACGGAAATACAGTCAGCGAGGGGGGAAAACACAATTTAGGAGTACTTACAGACATTCACTGTGAACTGTTAAGTATCTTGGGAAAGAAAAAGAACTGAAAAACTATCATTTTTAAAACAGTCCCCAAAAAAATCCATATATTTATTTTTTTCATTTCCCCACACAGGTTACAATTTATTTTTGTTGATTTTTATTCCTGGAGTGCCTTTGCCGGCAGTGGGTATCACTTGGTTGCAGTCCAAAATCTTCTATAGCCCACTATAGTCTATTTACTATACTACTACTACAAACTACTAAATAAACATTCAATGATTTCAATGTGTTACACGTTAGTGTTGAAATCAAGTGCTGGTCATGAAAGACCATTCACCCTTTTAATGATAATAATGAGCCATGGCCCAATACAAACTTTCTCTGTTTTACAAACACACACACACACACACACACACACACACACACACGTGCACAGAGACAAACATTGACTGGCCTGTCTGGCGTAGCTAGTGGCTAAAAGGGGCTAAGAATAGAAACTCTTTTGCGCTTTGCAAACAGCGCTGATGCCTGTGTTTATTTGCAAAGAGAGCTGGGGAGTGAGATTCAATCCCGACTGTTTATTCAACACTTATGTGAAGATGCTTTCTGATAGCGAGTGTGAGGCGATGTTCTTTGTGCAGTCCAGTTGTGATTGGTTTCCTGGTGTAAACATGGCCTATGTCACAGCCCTGTCATCTGTCCAGGCCGGACTCTGGCTCTCAGCTAATGTCAGCGACCCCCGTGACCTTCAAAGGTTGCAGGTAGAAAATTGTTCAAAGCAAGTTTTCCTTGCGATGCACTGGAGACCTGTGTTTAATTATACACAAGATAAATACTGAAGGTACATGTACGGCGAATATATAAATATGTGACCAGTATAGTCTTGTAAACTTATACTGAAAACTCTCAAAAATAAATAAATAAATCACAGCTGCACAATTATTTCTAATAAACAGCAACAGGAAAATCTAAATAAATCTTCATTGTCATATCTGTATTTATTTGTAAATGAGCATATGCGCCAATTATCTGATTTTTCCCTAATTAAATTTGCACTGTTACAACTTAACAACCAGTTTCTTTTCTGTTTGCTTTTTTCTACCACCTGTGGTGCCTGTTGCTGTCTCGGCTGTGGGTGTTGGTGCTTTAATTGCATCCTTTGAGGTTTCTCCTTTTTCAGTTTCTCCGCTGCTTTGCTCCAGACTGCAGCATCTGAACAGATTTACTGCACCTGCAGGATGAACTGTTGGCGGTTACTTGACTCCTCCGCCATGATGCTGACATTGTTGAGATGTCCGATGTCAGGAAAACTGGACTGCGATGACATTTGTTACAGTTATCGATGGCACTCAGAGGGTTGATACTTAGACGTTGACCTGATTTTCCCAGCTCCATCAGCGGGTTGCCATTTTTATGTCCAGATGAAAACATCTTGACAGGATAAATGTGGGCACCTCCACAGAGCCATGCCCTCAGGGTGTAATGAACTGATGCTTCATCTCGTTTTATATTTACAACTACGTGCTAGTTGTGTTAGATTTCGTCGTTTTGCTGTCCCAGTCAGTGGATCTCTTTTTGACCATACTTTTTCTTCTCATCTTCATGATCTGCACTCTTCATCATCCATGCTAACATGGGACTGTAAAGCCTGTTGAGACACTGTATAATCTGATGCTAGTTTATGCACCTGGTCTTTCAGATGGTGTGAGATAACAGTAAATACGCATAATTCAGACTGCCAGAGTGTACATAGTGTGTCCATTGTTCCCTCTGTAAACGATGCTGCTAACGAGCTGTGCTGCTTGTGCCTGTAATGAGCCAGTGTAGGTGGACGACAGCCTTAAGGGAAGAGCTTACAAAAACAGCCAATACACAACAATGATCGAGCTGTGTGACCTGTTGACCTAATGACATTGTTGACCTCGAGCTGAAGATCCGTAATTCACTCAAAGTGGCGTTTTTCACGGGGGGTCATGCAGCTGATAAACGAGTGCAGAGATCTCATGGATGTGTTTCAATTAAAATTTTTCATAAAGTGAAAAAAAGGAACAAATTGAAACTCCAGGCTAAATTTGCCACCAGTGAATATCGGATCTCACACACACACACACACACACACACACACACACACACACACACGCACACACAAACACACACACACACACACACACACACACACAACACAAGTTCACTGTAAACAGTCTCTGGATCTCAAACACACAAACAGCCGTACATATCCATCACCACCACACGCACACACGCACACATACGCACACAAACCACCTCCAACACACAGTGTCAGCATGGAATCTACAGATTGATTGATGGCTTACAGATCTGCTGTGCTAAGCTTCAAATATTTATCACAGACTCTTATGGTCTTTCATCTACTGCCACATGTTCATTGACCCAGTGCCTCTGATGTCATTCATATCCCTGTGTGTGTGTGTGTGTGTGTGTGTGTGTGTGTGTGTGTGTGTGTGTGTGTGTGAGCCTTTCTATAAATACATCCTTTCTATAAATATCCAACTTTTGTCATGCTGATCTTATTGATTAGGACAGGCTGCTGCTTTGCTCTACATGTTATTTTAAAAAAAACAAAAAAAAACAGCATCTAACGTTTCCTGCAGCATTTCTCAGGCAGTAAATGATTCTGTGACCAAACTCTCCAGCAGCAGGAACGAAAACCTGCTTGAGTCTGACATGATGAATTTTACTACATAACATGTTTGACAGTATGTGATGACGGGTTTCAGAATTGTGTGTGTGTGTGTGTGTGTGTGTGTGTGTGTGAGCCTTTCTATAAATACATCCTTTCTATAAATATCCAACTTTTGTCATGCTGATCTTATTGATTACTAAAGGACAGGTTGCTGCTTTGCTCTTCATGTTATTTTAAAAAAAACAAAAAAAAACAGCATCTAACGTTTCCTGCAGCATTTCTCAGGCAGTAAATGATTCTGTGACCAAACTCTCCAGCAGCAGGAACGAAAACCTGCTTGAGTCTGACATGATGAATTTTACTACATAACATGTTTGACAGTATGTGATGACGGGTTTCAGAATTGTTGCGGCTCTTTTTACTTTACCACACAGATTCCTCCTCGTCCAATTTTATAATTACCACAGGAAACCCTCTGTTTACATCTATGTGTTTTTTTCCATAAAGAAACGATGGCACTCTTCTCTTTCACAACCAACTGTGTACGAATTAAATCTTTTAGTGTATATTAGCGCTTTCACCACTTTTACCAGTCCGTGACCTTGTGGGATATAAATGGTTTGGCGTGCTGGCGTGTGCATGTACACACGCGCATAAGTGCATTAATGTGTATGTGCGCGTAGTTTTGTAGTAATCATGTGTGTCTCAGCATGTCGGCCAGAGTGCCAGCTTTAGGGGCTTCATGCTGGTGGAGGCCTGTGGGGCCAACATCTGCTCGCCACTGGTGGGAGATGTGCAGAAAAACCCTCGGTCTCCAGCCCACTTGTCTCATCTCCAATCCACTCACACCACGGCACCTCTTCCAATCTTTTTTATCTCATCTTTCATCCTTCCCTCTTTTAATCCCAGATTTCCTCTCCCCTGCTTCATCCAACGCTGCCCCTCATGCTCTCTCTCTTCTTTATTAGGTCTTTACTCCAAAACTATAACGACACATATTTTTTTCCCTAATGATGTCACAAGATAAAATCAAGGATTAAAAAATTGAGTGCTACGCTTAAAAATCAATGTGAAACAAGAACATGTTTAATGTAAACAGTGACCATTTCACGACGATCACAAGTTGTTTGTGCCATTCAAACAAATCCACGACCTGTTTGGCAAAAATATTGTTGAAATATCAGAAATACTGCAGCTGTTTGCTTTGACTGTTGCCATGGTAATGGATGTTGAAAATCAGCCTTGTCAAAAAGTTAAGTCATCCAGCATTACTTCAAAATCTGTCCAGTGGTTTTGGCACCAGTTTGTATAGTGTGTAAACCACAACCACTCAATGGTGTTGTAATGCACTTTCAGCCATTTGACTCTTTCACTCCAAGACGAAATACACAATTCTGTTTGCAGTCTTGCAGCACGTTGCACTGTAAGTAAATCAGTGCCACTATATCATGAAAAACATGTCCCTCCCTGATTGTCTCTCACATTAATCTGAAAGGCAATCTCTTTGGAAAGACATTTATAAATATATTCTGGGTCTGGGAACCACAAAGAGTTTGGCTGAGCCACATCAAGTGTCAGTCCAAATACTCCAGTGTCCATCTGGCCAGTGATCAGCTGGCTTATTCTTTCTGTTTCCTTCTTATCTGAGAGATAACTGGATCAATCCCAGTCCCATTTAAAACTGTTAATATTTACTGGGGGAAAGAAAAAATGGATTCAGCCTGGACTGTCAATTATCAGTTGTGTCTCATTTATCTAATCCCCACTGATCTCAACACTGAAACATCCCACTTTCAAATCTGTAACTTCCTCTTAAATGATTTGACCTTGGATGGCAGGGCCTTTAATAAAGTGGATTCATTCAGGTTTCATGTACAATGTTCACTGGACACATAAACCGCACATTTACACTAGAGAAATGCTGTCTATCATTTTGGGGTGTTCACGTTGCCAGTGTATTTGACTGTGACTACAATGAAAACAATGAAAATTAAATGCAAATATTCCTTTGGGTCACATTTTAACGTAATAACACTTAATAACAAGAAATGTTGTGGCGAGTTTCGATATAATCATTTAATTTCAGGAATCGTCTCTGCATCCTGAAAACGCAACATACACAATGTACTGTTGTAAGGGTATATACATGTAAGCACACACACACAAACACAGTGCAATGTGCCCAGATGGCTCCGCACAAATTTCTCTTTCTCTCTCTCTCTATAGATCCCTCCATTTCCCACTCTGTCCATCCATCCTTTTATTACTCCACATAAATTTACTGCGTTGTTAACATAAAAGGAGGGATGACAGGAGATACAGAGAGAGAGAGAGAGAGAGAAGGCAGGTAAGAAGAGCTGAACGCCTACATCACATGCATACATAAAGACATAAAGGCACCAGCACACGCTGAGATCTAGACTCCCACATACCTTCTGTCTCGTGGACACCTCACACCAATCACTTTGGCTTTTTGATATGACACCTCTCATAACCCTTTGCAGGACAACACTGTGCCAGTGTGTGACCAGTGCAACCCAAATGAACACACACGCACACAACCCACATGGAAACAGAGAGTAACATAATGTACTTTTATTTATTTATTTATTTATTTATTTATTTATTTATTTATTTATTTATTTATTTATTTATTTAACAATGTCCTCTTCATCAGTGCACGTCCACTGCTGTTTTTTTTCCCCATCAATGCTGACCATTGTCTTGCAACAAAGTACACATACGCCTCCAGAATCATTGGAGAACATGGATGAAATCCCAGCAGAGAAAATAGCGCACATGGTGTTCAACACTAATAAGGGAGGTGAGGAATAAATTACAAACAAGAAGGACACAAAAACAAACAAACAAAAAAATCTACTTGAAAACATGAAGGTTCGTCAGACAAACACAAAAAAAGATAACGAGATAACGAGTTTGGGTTTGGAAGTTGCACGTTTTTTTTGTTTATGGTGCAAATGGTAACGTTAGGTGATGTCTATGCTAAACTGGGTCAATGCTAGTTTTAAGTACACTGGTTGTCAGTTTTCCATCCAGCTCCCACATTGTTTGAATAGCAAGTATCTGTGCCCACGTGTTCGCAGTACAGTCAAAATGAGTTGTTGTGTTCAGATGCTTTTTTTTTTTTGCATTGCGATGTTGAACAGTTATATGCACTTACTGTATATACAGTAGGTGGATGTGCACACTACACTGTGGCTGTTACACACAGATGGTCTTTCACATCACACACAATCAGACCACTTTCCTCTGCAGAGAAAATGGAAATGGACCAAGTTACACTTCAGACGCACCTATAAGGAATGGGTTTAAATTCACAGCGGTGGATTTGGACACAACCTGAATGATCATGTGTGGTGAACTTTAAGATATGTGCTAAAAAAAGGTCAAATAGAGCCCTGGTATATTCTTTTTGTGATGGTTCTGCTAGTTTTGTTCTTGTTGCAGGGTTTTGTGTTGTCTCTCTCTCTCCCTCTCTGCTTCCTGTTTCTCCTGATTGACAGGTGGGCGTGGCTGGCCTCACCTGTGGCAGTGGACGAGACACACCTGATTCCACTCAGCTCTTTTCCTGCTGTATAAAAGCCTTCACTCACCTACTCTGTCCTCTGACTCTGTGTCCTGTGTTCGTCTCTCTCTCTCAGTGTAGTAGTAGTTAGTGATGTTTACCTTTTGTGTTTTGTGATTATCTTTTGTGTCACTGCTGCTTCAGCCTCACTTTTCTCCAGCTTTTCTCCTTCTCCTCCACCTGTGTGTCGTCACTGGGGAAGAATCCACAGGTCAACCGGCTCCCTGCCTCAAAGTGCCTATTCTTTTTTTGGGGTATTTTGTTCTTTGTATATTAAAGTATTTTTCACCTTCATCTACCTGAGTCTCCGCTTTGGGGTCCAACTCAAAACTTCCAAGATATTCCCGAACTATGAACAGCAACTAAGGAAGCGATATACCCTAGTTATTTCCCATTCATTACACGATAATAAGAACGTGACAACGTTTGTGAGACAGCTGTCTGTACTGTCAGTACTCTCAGTACTGTCAGTACTGTCAGTACTGCCTGTGGAAATGCAGGCAGTTAAAGTGGACTGGGGCGTGTTTGATTAAAAAAACAGAGAGAAATACAGTGGGTGTAGAGGGAGGCAGGAGGAAGGACGGAGAAAGAGAAAGAGAGGCAGCACCCACGCTACACCTCATTATAGTTCAAAGGCAAAAGGGATCAAACGAAGAGAAAAAAGAAAACAAAGTGAATTAAAAGTGTGGATCTGCTTTAGCATTTATGTCTGTGATATTTGACAAAGACGTTTTGGTGGAAAAGTCTTTGTTTCCCATGTAGGTAGAGATCCTCCTCACAGCGATTAGCTGGAGCTCACGTCTTCCCCCAACAACACCGCTGAATAATCATTCGCTGATTCGCTTGTGTTCAGGTATTTGCATCTGAATAGGATTTGCATATTGTAATACACATATTGTGTCCTGGACAATAAACAAACGCAGATGTCTATGTACGTTATGTAACTTGTTTGCCCCTATACAGTATGTATAGGGGCAATACTATACAGTATGTGTATATGTATATGTATATGTATATGTATACGTATACGAAAATGTACGTGTATATGTATATGTATGTGTATGTATATGTGTATATGTATATGTATATGTATATGTATATGTATATGTATATGTATGTGTATATGTATATGTATGTGTATGTGTATGTGTATATGTATATGTTTTTGTATATGTACTGTCTATACTGTAGGATGATCTGCAAAAAAAAGCCCTTTGGAGCTCCTGTTTGTCAGAAGCCACTTTGTCACCAGAGACAAAGACTCAGGGACTCAGAGGCGTATTTGCATCACTGAGTGCTGACTGGAAATTACAAAAATCAACATGCTGTTTGTGCGTGTGTTTGCTTGTCTGAGTGCGTGTGCCTGAGTGTGTGTGTGTGTATTCACTTGCACATTAAGTGGGATTTACCAAGTGTTGTTTCCCCTGACAAATCCCCCAGGTCGACACTTTTATTACCCCCCCCCCCCCTGTCTCGCTACCCACACACATGTGCGCCCCCGTCTCGCTTACCCACACACGCGCGCACACACACACACACACACACACACACACAGAGCTCAGTGATAGTTGACTCACTGATCTTCTCTGCTCCTTTGTTCCTGATACACCTGCTCAATTTACCACCTCCCACACATGCACACACTGACACACGCACACACACACAAACACATACACACACACGCACTGGTAAACACTCCAAACAGCTTAAGCAACTCAAAACTTAGTTCCCACGAGAGCAGCACTGAGGGTTGAGGTATAAACAGAGAGATTGAATGAAAGTGAGGAGAAAAAAAAAAGACAGCAAAAACAAAAAAAACCCTTCTTTGCTCTGCTGTGCTTTCTGTTTCGTCCTTTTGCTCTTCTTCTCCCCTCGTGTCTTTTATCCTCTCATATCTTGTCTTCTTTATTCCCATGCACCCTATTTTCTGCTTCCCTCATTGCCTCTCCACCTTCTCATCCTCCGTACAGCCGTTACTGTTCGTCTTCAGGTGACGGCAGAGATTTCGTTTACCTCTCGATCTGACGAACTCCATATTTAGTCCTTCCCCCATTTCTCTGCACAAAAGGACACATGTGAACACAGAGGGGAAAAGCTGCTACAGCCAGATGTCATCCACCTCACATCTGCCAGATGTGGCCTGCTACTACTATATATCTGTGTGTGTGTGTGTGTGTATGTGCGTGTGTGTGTGCTAATGCTCGCCTTCCCGTCCGCTTCGTTGGCTGCCAACAGTTAGGTTTGCTCTCTGAGCACAGTCGCTTTCCCCTGCTGGAACACTTTGTCCCAGATTCCCACTGAGAAACTCGGATGGGGTTTGTTCTGAAGCAGGTTTGCGTGTGGACATAAGAATGTGTGCGTTTGTGCGGATGGATGTGCGCTGACATCAGGTCCCGTGTCCTTGGGGCGGGATCAGGCAGACAAGGCCCTTGAGAAATACTCGCCTATTGAGAAAATCTCTGAGGCCCACGCAGGAGCTGCTAGGTGTGTACGGTTTGTTGTGTTTGTGCGATGCCTCAGTTTTTACAAATACCATCCTCTGACATCCAGGTTCCTGGATCCAGGAGCCTTTGATTTAACTCTTCTCAGATAACCATGACCTGGATGAATGAGACTTTTCACACAGCCAAACACACCCACGCTTACACAAATACACTTATACACATCACATTCTCATGTTATTATGTTTCCCATAGACCATCCCAACTTTATCTTCTACATTTCATTCAACCCGACTCATTGTCCTCAACATCTTCCTGTTGTTCATTTGATCCTGAACCTGGGTGGAATCGAGGTACACTGGTGGCGTAGGGGTTTAAGGATGCTGATCATGCAGCGGCCATGATTCCGATTCCTCATCCCTCGCCTCACATTTCCCATTGCCTCGCTGCTGTCACTGTCTCGTTGTCGCGAGCTCAACAAGCGTCGTGGTAAAGCTCCTCATCGGAAAACATGTCCACGCCGCGCCGGTGGCACAAAGTGTGGTCTTGCTCTGGATAAGCCCTGTCAAACATTCCGAGATCAGTTTTTGGCAGGTATAGCGAGCAGTGGCAACGCTGAGGGAAATGATTCCTCGTGTTAGATTGTGTAACGGAGGACGCGTTGAATTCTTAAGTACAAACCAGTGACTCCAACACAGAGCGATGCCAAGGTAAAGGAAGGAAATATTCATTATTATTTCTCCGGATCGATGAAGGACTAAAATAATCGAGAAGATCTGGAACATCCGGCAGATCAAAACCTTTTAGTCCCAGACATTTCTTACTGGTGGGTCATGAGGGGTCCACCCACAGAATGGCAGCAGCGCGCTGATCGCCTCTGGTCTGCCGGATATGCTGGACGGTGCAGTTTCCCTTACATCTATTTTGATCAGACACCCATCTGTCATCACTGACTAAGTGTCGGCGAAGTGAAGGATATGAGAGAAATAGAAACAGAGGATATTAAATCATATTGAATTTATTATTTGCTCAACTTGTGCACATCATATTACTGAGACTGCATCCTCCTCACCGGTACCCACTGTACCAAGTGTCTTTTTAAGATGTCGGCAATATCAATTTTGAACTGAACAACTAGACGGATTTTTATTTTTATTTTTATTTATATTTCGTGCCTTGGTTTTGTTGAAAACACCACCACTGTTCCATGTCTGTTTGACTTTGGTTTGAGCAATAACGGGAGAAATAGTGTTGCTGCTGTTTTGATGACATCAACTGGTATTTTATCAGTTTCTGAAGACTGTCAGCTACTGCCAGCATCCTCTGAATGCGTTCAACGTGACTTCATAGAAAATACTGACAACTTGACAAACGTACAAAGATCTCCTAATCACGGAGATCATCATTGTCTTGCTGCAAAAGAAAACAAAAAAAAAAACAACACATGAAAGCCCTCACTGCGTTAGTTAAGACCCGCCATTATTTCTGTCTTCAATACCTATGTATTTTATGCTTAATATTCTGTTTTCTATTTTTATTGATTTACGGCTTTTAGCTGTATACAGCCGTTCTGTCAGTCAGAAATGTTCCTAGCATTTTTCTGGTTTTCTTTGTTACAATCGCGCATAAAGCAATAGGTGGAAACAGTTGGAAGCCGCAGATGTAAATATGACAGGGACCAGAGAAGGAGCTGCTTCGTTAAAACCTGACGCGCCCACAAAAAGATGCAGCGATCTAAAATAGATGCTCACCCACTGCGTATGTGTATTTTGCTTTAAAGCTAAGACTGCTGAAAATGAGACAAAGTAAATATCGTAAAACTGCAGAAATACACCACACACACATGCATGTAGACAAAAAAAGTCAAAAGACTGACTCCTGTTTTCTCCATCTAATTCTAACTAAACGATCTAAACAAACCATACTTTTCTGTGCCTGGTTGTAACCATGGAGATGAACCTGAGGGATAATCGCAGAGGGAGTCCAAACCTTACCTTAAAGAATAATGATATCAGCAGTCCCAGTGCCCTCGCCAACACACAACCAACCCTAAACCCACACACGTATACAACAATCATCCACACACTGATAAATTGCATATGCAGAAAGTGTGCGTTCATTCATCTCTCATACTGCTGCACCAGAGAGAAATCGCTCCCCAACATCTCCACCTGACCTTCAGTGTTATTAAGAAGGCTTCTTTTATTCCTGACACTCTCACAGCTCTTCCCCCGAAGAAAGCGATTCATCCATTTTTCCAATAACTTACCACCCCAGGCAATTACGTCTGTTTTTCTGCCACCTCTCTCTTCTCAATAAAGTGCTCATAAATGGGGAGGGCAAAGATGTGAATCAAGGAAGTGATTTTGAAAAGATTGCCGGGGTGCGCGAGGAAATGAGACGGTGAGAGCGCGCGTGAGAGAGAGAGATGGCGGCGTTAAGAGATGCGTGGAGATAGCGAGAGTGAGGGTGATTAAAAAGCAGCAGTTTAAAGGGAGCGTGTGGCGTTCACTTGGCACAGACGCTGCGTTCAGCTCAGCTGGGTCCCCAAATTGCTTCAGCAATACATGTAGTCGATGGAGGAGTGTTATTCATTTGGAATTAAAACCATGGCAACGTCAGGTCACCCACGTGGTTCTGCTACTGGCTTAACTTCAGTTAACAGTCAGTGATAACAGCTATTTAACTTAGCAGACAATAATAAGCGAGTGCCAGACTCCACTCATCAGCCAAAAATAACGTTAACAACTTGTTTTTCCCAGTTTTCCAGCCTAACAGACAAACACAACACTTACGATACAACTTATATTGTTACATGTAACAAATATAACTAAACCATATCCTATATGCATTCACTGACTATACCATAACCCGGAATATCTGTTGTGTAATGTGCCTGTACAGAACATGGATATTAAAGGTAAGTGTAGTTGCATTTTCTTTCTGTTTATTCAGTTTAAATTAAACATTACATCAGCTTAGTTCTGTCCTACCACAGAGGACGTGGTACTGAAACAGGCTGCTGAAGTGTGCAGTAAATGCATATGTGTATGAGACCCATACACGTAGGTGCATGAACACACACACACACACACACACACCTATGAGCACAGGTTTGAGCAGCTATCCTTGTCAGGACATTGCATTGACTTTCATCAACCTTAACCATATTTACCTAACCCTAACATCTTTTCAACTTTTAAAACGTGGCTCAACCTCGGGGGAACATTGCCCTCACATTGTGACTGTGTAAACACATTTAGATCCTCACAACATTAGTAATAAGTGGACACTTGTGCCGGTGTGTGTTGTATTTTCTGTTCTCTCAGTGACCCGGTGAAAGACCTGTATCCCCCTGTGTTCAGGCTGACCATGCAGACGGCCCTGCTGTAAACATGCAGTAAGAACAGTTCAATACATCTTTTGTGTCCCCTGGGGGCAATTTATATAAAGGCTCACATGTGCCACTAATATAATTATAGAGTTTGCATATGCTTAGCTATAATTGATTAATTGACTGATACAAGGAAACAAGTTACAAGATTAATTACATTTGCATTTAGAGTGTGCAATTAAAAATAATAATAATAACGCTTTCATAAACTATCATTACATGTGCCAGTTAATAATACCACCTCATTATTCGCCCTAAAATGTTTATATTTAGAAATGTTGGATCGTATCACCAAAGGAATTACGACATTTTGTAGTTATATTTACAAATGTTTAAGCAGTTGTTCGCCTCTTGTATATATCCACATCTGCATTTAAAAATGTGTTTGTTTGTTTGTTTGTGACGCAGCCGAAAGTAAACCATCCTCTGTTTTGGCTTCCGTTTTTGGGGGGATCCTGTTGCCGCTGACTTTAGCCTCATTAGGGGAAGTGTAATTGATAAGAAAATGCAAATTGTGGGGAAATTATTCCCTTGATATTTGTCCTGCTGTTTTTTTACCGATGGTTATTTTCTCATTAGTGTGTTGCTCCCACTGCATGTCCCCACTGCCAGTGTGTCACAGCTGGTTTCACCGTCTTCTCTGACAGTGGCATGACTTGTTTACAGGTGGATCTCTCCAGAGAGAATAATAAAACTCGCATCGGAGGTATCAGTGGTGCCTGCACCACGCGTTCACACTCAGTCGTGGGGGGTGAGGTGGAGAAAACAGGCTGGGGAGGCAGAAGCACATTTGTGGTGCCAACTTTGCAGCAGGAAAAAGGAAGAAATATAAAACAGAAGATTAAGTGTGAGTTCGAATTTAGTCTCTTCATTTGTTAAAAGAAGCATCTAGTCCTGGTGAAATGTTGCAGACATATTAACAAAGGGAAAAGAAAAGTTTTGCTCATTTTGTAGTTAGATATGGCTTTGCATGCCAAAGTGACAATATTTATGGGCCACAGGAACAGAAATGGCGAAATGTTTATTTTCACACCACTTTCTCTGAGCTGTATTTACTGTCGGCTTCACGCGTTCATGCACACTGCCTGTGTGTTTATCTGTCCTCACAGTAAAGTGTGTGCGTTGATGTAGGTTGAAATGCGTGCACGTACGGCAAAGCGGCAGTGGATAAGTAGGTATTGCAGTCCTCTTAAGGCTGCGGGGCCGTGCACACTCAGCGTTGTGTGAAAGCCTCGATAAAGAGGGATGAAGGGGAGAGTGTGGGAGGAGGAGGAGGGAGGAGGAGGGAGGAACACTGGACGCTGGCAATAATCTCTTCATAATGACTATGAAATCTCAACCCAAAATAGAAGAAAGCTTGATCCTCCACATTCGGCCTCCAAGGCCAGAACACTGGCTTTAGATGATTGTGTTCATTATGCAACTGCATGCACAAGGCCCTTATTGCCATTCTCCAGGTGCTCCTTATATTTTGGGTGTTAGTCATCACCTTGCTCATGTTGCAATTAATATCTTTCTGGCATATTGAAGTCGTCGAGCTGGACTCAGTATGTTTTTATTATTGCTAATACTGTTGCTCAAGGGATGGCAACTCTGGTCTGAGTCACTCGGTCGGGGCAGCACTTGATTTGACAACACACACACACACATACACACACATACACAGGTACACACCTTGATCATGGTAGCCAGCTCGTAAGCAGAAAAATCCCTTATTCACCTGGTTTGTGACAGCGCCTTCTGGTGCCCAGCACCGAATGTGACACAAACAAAGCTTGTTGCTGGCGAACACAGTGGAGCGTCCAGCGAGCCGCACAGACAGCTATTCTTCACAGCTGTCAGTGGAAACAGCTAAAAGAGAGAGTGAATATTGGACTTCAATTCATCAGATGGACAGAAACACATTTCCAGATAAATGCTAATGCGCCACACACGCCATAACAAATTTATAAGGGGGCAGTGTCAGATGTGGTAATTTAGTTTGCTCTGTTGGACCCGTTTGGCAAAAAGAAGAAAGAAATCAATCAGTGCTGCTTTAAAGCGCGAGAAAGTAGATCACGAGACACTATTTAATTTGTTTTCTATTTTTTTCCCCCTGCTATTAAGAGCATAAATGTCCATCAAGCGGGGATGCAGAGCGTCAAATGGAGAGAGATGAGCAAATTATTCCTGGTACTGTACTGTATTTTTCAAATGGCTATTTTTAGAGGGTTGTGATAAATTTACCAATAAAAAGTGATTTCCGTGATAGAAATGTGTGCATTGCAAAATAGATATTCAGAAGAGAGCTACAACGATGTACTGATATTATTTCTGGACCAAAAAAAACTGAAGTGCAAAAGAAAAAGATTGGAAACAATTGTCATACGCTTTGTCTGGTGAAAGTACTGTCAGCGTGCTGAAATTCTGCTGTCCCACGAGTGTTTACTTCAAATGACCAGAATATGTCTCTTTTACAGTGTTCCAAGGAAATTGCCTTTAAATTGTCCTCAGTGTCCAACATAAATAGCCATGTAAGCTACTCTGTTTGCCTCATTAGTGGAGTGGAAAATATGTGAAGTATTATTATCAGATTGTACTTCATTACTTAAGTGTTTTTTTTTTTCCATTTTGGTCTGGGAAACACTTATGAAGAGGGAAGAGGATTATGAAAGAGGCTGGGAAAGTAGTGCGTGCCAGCTGATATCAGGGGAAATCCTGAATAAATTAAGCGCACAAACACACACGAGCGCGTTAACAAGCATACACGCGCACACGCACACACACACACACACACACACGAGTGACCCTTACTGTTCCCATGACATCTGCTACCACAGAGTCCAGTTGGTTGAGTAGGAATGCCATAATGATCGTCCTCATGACACGAATTGACAAAAGACAGTGAGTTGGGCCCAAAAACAGGAAGAGATGAGTGGATAAGAATAGCTTAATGTGAAACTGTGTTTGTGATCATCTTAATAATGAGTTCTCCCAATGTAGTTATGCGCCACAGATGTCTTAGTTACATTATTATATACCAAGATGTATTAACACTCTTGTAAAAAGTTATGGGTGGTGTGCGTCCGTTTTAAACACATAAGACTTTTTTTTCTTTCTTTTGTTGTTAAGATAACAACACAAGTGCAAAGGCCATTTTTTTCCTCTCTTGTTAAACCTAAATGTTGCCTCTGATAGCGGTGTGGCAGCAGCACGGTGGTGGCAGTTAGGGCTCTAATAACGACAAGGTCTTTGCAGTTTGTAGGAATTCAGACATGGTCATAATGGGTTCTGTCCATGAGCAAGACAAACGGTCACAGGCATAGGAGCTGTGATCCAAACCGCACTTTGTGTTTGCAAATGCATTTGCAGCCCCCTGCCATTAGTGGCACCATTACTCCCAGTCCCATGCAGAGTTTGACTCTAAAAGCTGAACATATGCACCTTTTTATCAGGATGCACTAGTAACATCCATTTGATTTGCTTTTTGTTGTGTTTTTTTTTTTGTTGCTCATAAGCGCCACATCATGTGCTACATTGATCTGCTGTGCTATTCAAACCATTCACAAACATTTTGTGAAAACTGTTTTTGTGAGGTTTTTTTTCCGTTTTAATGCTGTGGCTAAAGGGAAAATCCTTCCTTTCATAACTTAATAATTCTGGACACAACAATCGGTACTGGAGCTTTCACAAATGTACAAACCAGCCCAAAGCAGAAGAAAGGAGGACAAAGAAAATGAAGCACAAGCAGTGAAACAATTTGTTGCTTCCATTGTTTTTTTTTCTCTCAGCAGGCAAAAATGATGTTCTGCCAAAACGTTCCCATGAAAAACAAACATTATCACCATAAAGCAATGCTCTACACACAGGTCGTCAATATCTGTTTGTTAATGAGGTTTCAGGTAATTCGGGTTTGTGTGTTAGCTTTTATTCGTTGACGCCATGTGGACTAGAACAGGACAGCTGGGTGACAGGAAGTAGGTGGACAATGTGTGCACCGTGGATGGCTCGCCATTGTTTTCCCCTGCATTAGTCAAATGGGTAAGGAATAAATTTGCGAGCACACGTGGGCAATCAGAATCCTCAGCCGGGCTTGTAGATTGTCTGTGATGAATTTGAAATTGTTTTGTTACGCAGGGTAAACTAATTAATTTCATAGCAGAACAACTTCTTCCACAAATCATTGAAAAAAAAAAAACGAGTGTAAAATACCTGCAGCGGAAAAAGGGGGCATCCGTCCTCCTAATGAAGTGACACATTCCTCATTTCTGACTGTGGAAGAGTTGTCTGTGAATATAAATCGAGACTTGGGGAAGAAGGTATGAAAATGCAACCCAGTGAAATTGTGAGGCGGGCCGGTGTTGTTTCTAACAACGCTGTTTGTGAACGGCGCTGCAGCGTGGACAGCAGTTATTAAAAATGCAGTAAGAGAATAGAGGATGGGTTGAAGAACAAAGTTACGCGCATGCATTTGTGCACATGCTTTCTCGTCTACACACACACACACACACACACAAACCGTGGTGGAATTGATTGTTTGAAAAGGCTTAAATGCAGAGATTAACACACACAAACACCATCACTCCCGGTCAGAATGTGTGGGCCTGCATGAGGGGCCTGCGTCTCAGGAGTTGGCCCTTTTTTGACATTTGAAAAGGTCAAAGTGGAGCGTCATTCTGAAAAACACACCTGCGTGCGCGCACACAAACGCATATACACAACATTGACCTCCACACCATCGGGTGTCAGCACCCCCCCCCCTCCCCTACAGAAGTTCAATACTCAGATTAGCATCAGGAACCAGGATTATCTTTCCCCTGCAGGGTTTGGACAGCACACACTCATTTCACCTGGCTGTCCTATAGTGTTCAGGTGCCACCCACACAACCAACACAACTACACAACCGCACAACCACACAGACGTGAGCTTGTGTATTTGCACGCACATGAAAAGAGTTATTTGACATTTACCAGTGAAGGTTGACATTCTGGAAGGATGCTCAAGAATTGATATAGGATGAAGGTGTGTGTTTGTGTGTGTGTGTATGTGTGCACATAGAGGAAAATTGTGTGTGCGTGTGGGGAGGGGGGGGCTCTTACAAATGCATGCAAATCCCCCTCCTCTGGTTACGTAAAACATCGTTCATCATCTCACATTTGCTGGGTCAGTGCGACGGCATTTTGGGAAACTATTTCTGGCGCAGAGTACAGAATGGTTTCTAAAGCGCCTCGGCAACAAAACTCCTCCTTGAGTATCTGTGCTGTCTTACATAACGATGCCTCACCAGCCACCTCACAGCGAGAGAGCGAGTCCAACATCCTTAAGAGGCATCTCCTGCGAGTTTCAAATTGCCAGGTTGTGCGAGGGGCTGCACTTCTCGCCAGTGGGTCAAAATCAGAACATTGGTTTGTTTGATGCGAGGTTTAAAGAGAGGGCATGCCAAAAGGAGATGTCTGAACAACGCCACAGACGGGCGGCCTGGTTTCCAGCAGGAGGGCATGTCAGGATCATACGTCTCCACTAACGGTGATGCTCCCGTCCCAGGATCTCCTCGATTTTCTATTTAACAAGAGGATCTGGATGCTTCTGCAGCTTTTCAAAGGGGTGGTTAGCAGATGAGCTACAGCACTGAGTCTGGGGTCAATACAGCAGGTTTGGTTCTTTAAAAAAAAAATCTCCTCTGTTTGTTTGAGAGGCTGCAGCTTCTCTGCTCCGATGAGTCACCCACCAGACTGCAGCAGAAAGGAACGCTGCTCTACTGCCACCATGTGTTTACTGTCGTTACTGCCACCATGTGTTTACTGTCCTTACGAGGTCCACCATTAACGGTTAACTGCATTGTAATATACAGGGTTATTATAGTTATCGGTTATTACTAAGTGATGGATGGAGATGTAAGGTGATGAAAGATAAATGAAGGAATCCTGGTCTTCTCCTTCTTCTACTACTCTGGAAGTGATTTTCCAACAGTGGGCCCAACCAAGAATGTGCAAATGAAACCCAGGGAAAATAATTAGCGTTATATTGTATACGTCACATTGTGTCCTCTTTCTAAATGAATCCTTCTCTGCGTTGCCTCAATAGATAAAGCTGTGAATAAATACACAGTAAATGTCAGCTCTCGGTTGAACTTTAATCTATGATGTACTCCATTTGGCAGTATCCACTTCTTCTGTCTCTGCTGTTCAGAGTCCAGCGTCCAACAGCAGTTTGACCCTGATGCTTGCGAATACAGCGAAGACAAATGTGATGGCAAGGCAGAGACGTGTGTGCGCATGTGTGTGTGTGTGTGTGTGGGCCGTTGCACAGGGGGTATACTTCAGGGGCTGTGACATCAAACTGTCAGTGAAGCACAGAAGTGCTGACAGGTAGTATTCACACACATGCACACACACACATGCACACACACACACACATTTGAGTTGTTGTGATTGAAAGCCACCACTTTGAGATGTTCTCCTCCACAGGGATTTGCGCTGGTTGTCTGCAGCTCCTGGACTCATTTCTTCTATTTGATATTCCACCTCATATGATGCTGACTCTCCTCTCCTCTTTCACTCTCTGTTACTATTCTACATAAAACAATGCCTTTTCTCTCTTGGCTTGAGTTGTTGAAAAAAAAAACAAAAACAATAAAACAATTGCCTCCATGTTTCTTTATACTGATCTAATCCCGACTCTCATGCTTTGAATCATCCAGCTTCTTGTGGCTTGAAAGCGACTGCAGCAGCAGAAATCGTGAAGTTGAGCTTTTCCAAAGCCGAATAATTCATGTTTGTCACTCCATGCCCCGGTGTCCACAGCGTTCCCCTCGCCCCGCCATTTGCTCTGTTCTCTCACTAAACAGTGTAATTCATTCATTATGGATTAGGTCCAAAATTGGGTTAGCACATATTTAATCATTCATGCGGGCTCACTTCTTTGACTGGCCTGTTGAATGATTAATTAGGAGTTTTTGGAGATGCTAATTTGTTCTATGATCCACATGAACATCTGAAAGTTGTATGAGCTTGTGCTTGTTTTTGTGTTATTTTCCTTGCTGTGTACTTGAATATAAAGAGTGGTCTGCAGTATTACTTTTTTTTGGAATAATGTGTCCAACAATGGATTTCTGTCCAGAAAAGAGGGGGTTAGATTTTAATTTAAACCACAAACACTTTTAGATAATAAGGGATATGAACAGATGGAGAATATGTGACGAGATGAGTGTACCTCCAGTCTGCTTCAAAACTATTAATGCACTTTAAATTACATTATTAATTGTTATTGTGCCTTCATGGTCAGAGTTCTTGGTGTAAGCAAACTTGCATTTTACCAAACAAGCAATAGCTATTATTATTATTATTGTTGTTGTTGTTGTTGTTGTTGTTAGTGAGGTGGGGGTGATGTCATCAGTAGTGTGAGTGTAATTCATTCATTATGGATTAGGTCCAAAATTGGGTTAGCACATATTTAATCATTCATGCGGGCTCACTTCTTTGACTGGCCTGTTGAATGATTAATTAGGAGTTTTTGGAGATGCTAATTTGTTCTATGATCCACATGAACATCTGAAAGTTGTATGAGCTTGTGCTTGTTTTTGTGTTATTTTCCTTGCTGTGTACTTGAATATAAAGAGTGGTCTGCAGTATTACTTTTTTTTTAAATGATGTGTCCAACAATGGATTTCTGTCCAGAAATGAGGGGGCTAGATTTTAATTTAAACCACTCACAGTTTTATTATTTATTAATTATTGTTATTATTATTATTGTTGTTGTTGTTGTTGTTGTTGTTGTTGTTAGTGAGGTGGGGGTGATGTCATCAGTAGTGTGCTTTGATGTTGCAAACACCATATGTGATTTATTTGTATTAGCAACATTCATGTTACGGTTTAGTTTGCTCTTTTTGCAGCAAAAAGGAAAATAAAGTTTTACCAACACATTCTGTCAACAATAATGCAGTATAAATATTTAAAGAGCTTGATTATTTAAATAAAAAAATTGACTAATCCTTAATATCTGTACAGAGGAACCAGTTGGGACATTTTATGCTGTAAAATGTGCCTTGATGTTTTCACATCAAACCATTGATGACGACACACAAGTCCATAAAATGAACCGCATGTACCACCGCTAGTGTCACTAAGCAGCTGACACTGGCTCAGGCTGCCCCCCCCCACGCGCCACCCTGCAACACACGAAGGATATGCAGTAGATAATGGTCTGATGGACAATGCGACAGATGATGGATGCATATTCATCCAGTGTGTGGGGCAGTACCTTAAAGGTACCACTAAATGGCGACATTGTGCAACTTTCTACCTCGAGATAAACAACACTTCAAATTCACGGCCCAGTGAAATAATGAGAGAGGTGCTGTGACTAAACAACCACCTCGCGCGGCTGCTGCTGAGGGAATATATTGAATTGGTGGTAATCCACTCAAACAGGAAGATGTTTAAAGAAAGAGATCGTTTCATTTTTCTGTCAAACCGGAAGTGCGTTTTATTATGAATGACATATCCTGACATTGATTTCCTATTTAGATAGGACAGTAATTAATGAAAAATATTACGGATTCATATTTTATTTACTGTATGTTCATTTTGATACTTTGGGTGGAGGAATGGTGAAAACAACAAAATCTCCCTCCTCCTTTACAAAAAATGTTCCTCTATCCGTTCTAACCATTAGTATTTAATACTATATTGCATTTTGTGTATATAAAATACATTATGATATAATCTTTTGCTCACATTTATGTATTTTTATATTTGTCTTTTCTGGCCGCATTCGTTTCCTGTGGTAAATTATCATGGCCGATGACGTTTTCTAAGGATTAAGTGCCGATATCGGAAAAATCGAACCAGAAACGGAAGTGCATCGTGAGAGAGAATGAAATGTTGTGGATGAAGTTAGTTAGCTAGCTGTAACTTATATTTTCTTGATAGTAACTCAGTACAGCTGTCATTTCTTGGAGGAAGCATTTTCCCTCAGACATATTCTCTGAAATTAGGTAGTCCTCCCGGACAAACTCGCCACTGTCCCGGAGACTGGGGACAAAGTGCCAGGTAAAGATTGCGTTTCGCAAAGCTAATGCTACCGTTAACTAGCAGTCTATCAGACAGTTGTCGCTACGTTTACTTTCTTATGTCGGTATCTAGATTCTCGTAGTACTAAGCAACGTTTGTGGACGTCATGGATATGGATATGGATATTGTATTGCGTTTCTTTATCATAATAAACAGCAATGCCAGGCTAACGTAAAATCATACCAACTAGCCAGATATCTATACTGATACTATCTATACTGATCTAGCTGATTTTAGTAGTGAATCCTCGTTTTAATGTTTTCCTTAGCTTCGTTTTATATTGGTGCTAGAGCAATATGTTTGTGTGTACCTTTATGTACAACGTTTCTGTAGTGGTAAAGATGTGGTAAAATCTATTGCCATGTCATAATTGTTTTTCCTGTTTTTGTTCATATTAATGGTATATGGGTCTTGTCTTAAAAAGGAGGGGTCAAATTTAACTCCATCATCAACAACAACATCATTATTATTAATTTAGCTAGTACCAGTACGTGTGTATGTGTGTATCATATGTGGTTTCCACGGAGCAGTTAGGGATGAGTTGTAATGCAGTGTTGTATGATATCTTATAATCTTACATTATAATCTGCTTTCCCAGCAAGGCTCGGATTCAGAGGAACCGTCATCTGTTAAATGATTTGTAAACTGAACTCCTTTGTGCCCTGTCAGCCAGGATGGACCCAGCACTACTGAGGGAGAGGGAGCTGTTCAAGAAAAGGGCTTTGTCCACTCCAGCTGTTGAGAAAAGACACGTGTCCTCAGATTCTGGACCGCACAAGAAGAAGAAGCCCAGAGTTGACAAGGAGAGCTCCTCAGGGTCCAAACACAGTGCTGGTAAGTGAGATAGGATATTCTCAAAAACGTTTGATTGTATCTTTGTTAAATTGATTCTTGTGCCTGTCACCCACTTTAGATATATGTATCAGTAACGATGCATCAGTTAACCAGTTAGTTATTGAATTAATTTGGTTTTATTTAATTTATTTGCTCTTATTTGATTTTGCATTGATTTGGTACTTACTAGCCAAGAAATGGTTGTGGTTGTATTAGATTTCCCATACTGAATGAAAATTAAGTAGTTTTGTCAAACGTGGCTTTTGATGAGTGGCTTTTTGTGAGTTTGTGTTAAATGTAAGTGTGTAACTGTAGAAACAGATTTCATTATAAAAGAGGCAGCTGCATTTGTACCAGGAAATACAATTTGTACATAATTAAGTGACATTTTATTAGGCATTTTGTGGTAAGGCATATGAAATTATACATTGTCCTAAATATGACATGATAAAGTACATCACTGTGCAGAAACCAAATAATATTGCAGTGCATAACATATTGACAGCAACAGCACACAGTATACTAAAGAACAGAGGAACAGGCTTTATCCAAAGCAATTATGATAGCCACATAAACCCAATCAGTGTCTTTGTTGCTGTTTAGGCCCATATCATATTCAAATTGTTAGTTGGACAGTGTTCAGCATTTGATACCCTCTCATGGGTACCCAGCAGACCATAAATATTCACAGTACTTCAAGCGCACATCACAAGAAAACAAAGAAAAAAAAGTTGTTTTTGTTTTAGTCTATTTCTCCTCTGGTGCTCTGTCCTGATTTCTAGTGTAGTACATGGCTCTGCCGGTCTGCCCCCAATATTAAATGGTAGTGAATGTAGCTGTGTGAAAATTTCCTCACGACTGAAATAAAATCTAGATAGACTGAGTCCAAATCAGTGAAACACTGCCCACTTTCTTCTTTCACACTGTTTTGTTGTCTTTCCTGGTCCCATTCGCATCTGTCTACCTGTGAACCACCATTACATAGTTTTAGAAGTTCATTTCTCAGGGTGTCCGGGTCAGCACTGCGGTGTTGCACAGCCCACACACTGCTTATGTTACTTTACATCATCCTTGCTGCCTCTATACCACCTCAGTGTGTGATTCTGGCTCCTTGCAAATGCTGGTCATGAGCTTGCTGCAGCTTCCTGGACCCTCCTCCTGTAGCTGGTGGTGAGTCTTCTCTTTGGCACAGCACCCACAGTCAAGTAGCTCATAGAGCACAGCCAAAGCAGCCAGAGATAGGACAGTGAGGATGAAGAGCAAGAGGATGACAAAGCAGGCTATGTTCCATCCGTCATGGAAGGGGTAGACTTCCTGGACCTGTAAGGAGATGTGAGACAGAGAGCCTGCCTCTTGGTGCCATGGGAGATTACTTGGATGTATAGTGGCACTGATGTTGGCCATGATTGCTCTTTGGAAGTAAAACAGAGAAAGACAAATCGTTAGTGCTTGTGTGATGTAGTGAAAACAGATTAGTGAATGAGGGTTGTAAAATATATGTTTCTGTAGCAAGATAATTATTTATGATTTTCTCTTGAGGCCATAATATTCAACCCTGTCTTGTCTGCATTTGATAGACTTGGCTGTGCAGTTGCAGTTAAAAAATATAATACATTAGTGTCTATAGTGCATGTGCACTGCCTATAATGCATGTCCACTTGTGCATTGTGTTGTAAAAAGATAGATAATTGCATCCTTGAGTCAGGACAGAGAGGACTTTCAGGGAAGAATTTGTGTAATCAGAGCAAAGGGGTACACAAACCCCACTGAGGCCATCTGCTCAGAACATAAATAGAGAGGATGGGGGCACAGAGAAATGTGGTAACCGTGGTTACTTAGGTTTCAAAATGTGACAAAGTGTGAAATTAAGGAATTTTAGTGATGCTGTGTGCATTGTGCCGTTCGTCTTTTCTACTACTCTTCCACATTTTCAGGCCGCAGCTACCATTTTAAATCCTCAGGGAACAGTGTGCCAGTATTTCTGCCCACACACACACACACACACACACACATACACACACACACACACACACACATTAATGCATGTTCTAGAAACAAACACAATCACAGACATTTTTTATTATTTATTTGCAGAGGCCAAGGCACCTGACCCAGATTACTTGAGTCAAGCAGCAAAGGAATTGAATAAGACAGACATAAATGCTGCTACAGACAAATCCTTTTTTTGTGTGTATATTTTCCCCTTTCTATTTTTAAACACAAATATTTGTTTATGTAGGATAGATTTGTGGCATCCTGTGTGTGTACGGCCTGTATAAATGAGTGTATTTCAGCACCGTAGGAAAGACACTGTAGATAAACATGCTCCTTCTGTGATTTGGTCTCCATGTTACCTGAGGCTGTAATATGATAAACCAGTTGTAGATCATGCGTTTTTACTTCAAAAACAGATTTACAAAGTGAAAACTATTAAAGTCCAAAACTCTGCAGAACAGGGTATGATATGCCCTCCCCAATGGAAGAGAGGTATCTTTAAGTTGGAGGTTTGTGTGTGGTCATTTGGTAATTTGCTTGACATATAAGTTAAGGTTAATTTTAGTGTTTGCATAGCCTCTGATTAAGTTGAAAATTGGATATATCTCTTTCTCTTTCTCTTGGGGCTCGCTTAATGAGCCCCACCCCAGCCAAGCTCCTAAAGGTGCTTGTTGGACAAGAAATGGCTACACACGCTCATCACACACAAATGCCAAACCCACTTATACAGTCGTTATGCCCCTGGTTGGCGCCTCGATGTTGTCAGTACCTCAGTGATTGGTCTTGAGAGCTGCAGTTTGCATCGACTCGTGCATTTCCACTAACAGCCAGATCACAATCCACATGAGTCCACACATACAGACACAGTCTAGAGATGGCTACAGAGTTCCTGATGCTTGCTATTCAAGCCCCACCAAAGCAGAACAACAGATCCATGTTAACCTTATTAACATAGAATGTTTAAATGTAAGGTAAAATCAGTCATTGTATAAATTACGTTTTCCTTACATAGTCATCTGATTTGGGAATTAGGTGTGAATACGCTTTAGATCTGCTGCATTAAAGATGTCTGAGTCACCGCATAAATGCTTGATTGTTTGCAAAAACCCCCTCACACTCGTATCTGCACACTCAGACTAAGAAGAGCCTGCATCTTAAAATCATATTGTGGATCGTTATGATGTAGCCTCTGATCAAGCATACATATTTTTGTATGAGGATGAAAAATACGCAGACTCACCTGTGTTTTATGGGTCAGACCTTACAAGCTGCTAGTCCGCAGATGCACTCTCCTCTTATTGCTCTGTCTTCCTCTCTCCCTCCCCCGTGTCCAGTCCTCGACCTGCTTTCCTCCTCAGCAGTATCCTGCACTTGCAGCCGTTGTGCTCTCTCTTGCCTCCTCCGCCACTCCTTGTGGCTCCTAATGTCTCAGCTGAACGGCAGGGGCTGATCTCCATCATTGGCTCTTTTCTGTTAGCCCTGCCTCTGCGCCATTCGTTAACCAGCCTGTCACAATTTCGGCGTCCTGCCCACAGCGCAGCTCACTGCAACAGAAGCTCCCGCCTACAGCATGAATCATTCATGATTCAGTGTCTGTTTTCATCTGTGATTGGGGAGTGCTGACACCAGACCTCAGACAGTCTCCTGGGGGGAGCAGCATTATTGCACTCTCAACAGAGAATAGGACCAGCTGGTCACACTTTAAATCACTCTTATCAAAATGGGCTCCTCACTGCTCCTGCAGTGTTTTCTAGAAAGCTGCTGTTAGGTTACAAAGTAATAATGCATCGTGTTTTCTTTTTTCGGAAAAGACCAAAACTAACAATACATGCCCCTATCAGCAAAACACAGTCCACATATTTACATTATGTCATTTCCATTAATATATCAACACTCATTTTTATTGGTGCTGTTATTTCATCATTGTTGTTTCATCTCCATAATGAACCATTGTTGAAAGTGGTAGAGTAATGAATTAAATTTTAATTAGTATTTCTTTTGGCTGATTGAATACACGCCTGACCTTATAAAAATGGTGGGTAGGAAATTGAAAATGTCAAGTTATTGATTTTTATGTCTTTCAACAAAGCAAACACACATGGCTCCTTTCAGTCCATATAGTTCTCTGGTGACTGTCCTTATGATAAATCCTGTGACATGTAGTAATTATTTTTTTAAAAACTTGTTGTTTCTTGTTTTTCAGAGACTAGCAATGGCAACATTAACATCAAGGCAAGCTCTGGTTACAAGTTTGGCTGCTTGGCCAAGATAGTTAATTATATGAAGGTAAGCCTGTGTAGATATTTTGTCTTAGAGACAAAAAAAGAGACTTTCTGTTTTTCTTTCCTAGAGCTGATATCCCTGCAAATATTCAGTGTTTTAGACATTTTATTCTCAAATAGTTCCCTCCAATCTGATCAATGCTCTCACCGTAGCCTTTGCTAAAATGCTCAGATCTTCAACATGCTGTCATTGCTCTCAAAGCTCTATAAAAGCGTGTTGTCTATTGTGTCAACCGAATGAGTAAGATGTGTCGGCCACGTAACATTTGGTCCTTGGTCTTTCTTTTGGTATGTAAACAGCTTGTTCATCATGCTGTTTCTTCCCAGAGAGACAGCTAAGCCCTGCCACACTCTCTGACTCATTTCTCGCTGCAGAACTCGCTTTCAACTTGACAGATTTTCTTCGAGTGTTTGCCTTTATCTGCCATCTGTTGAATAGTTTAAACACTGTTGAATACCTTGACAGTTGAATGAGGCACAAAACAAGCACTGACAGTTGACTGGAAATGCTCTCAGAGGTGTTAGATTAAGAATTGCTTGCATTTTAAAATAAAAGAGTATAAAGGAAGATTTTTAGGATGTTGTTGACTGCATGTGTGTTTCCTTCATGTAAATTCACATGCTTCTCTGTCCCCAACTCTCAGACAAGGCATCAGAATGGTGATACACACTTCTTGACCTTAGATGAGATTCTGGATGAGACTAAGCTTCTTGACATCAGCATGAAACAGAAACAGTGGCTCATGACAGAGGTGTGTTTGTGTTTCTTTAATGTAATGCAACCTTTTACATATCATCTGAACATCATCACACATCAGTATACACCTTGTTGAAGATAATTTCATTTTCAATGAGAAACCACTTGACCGAAGGAAAAAATGTTATTATTAATGTGTTAATCCTTTAAAGAAACTCCATGAGCTATATATGTGTATATATGTGTTTATCTAGAGACTTTAGCATTCAAACTTATCACTGTACATTTTCCTGACAATATCAGGCTTTGGTCAACAATCCAAAAATTGATGTACGGGATGGAATGTATGGTTTTAAGCCCAAATACAACCTGAAGGACAAGAAAGCCTTATTGAGGCTGCTGGACAAACATGACCAGCTGGGCCTGGGTGGAGTGCTGCTCGATGATGTAGAGGAGGGGCTGCCCAATTCAGCCAAAGCCATCAAGGTAATGATTAATAAAAACAATTTATGCATATGCATGCCATCTAACATATATTGTAAAGTATGTGAGTTAATGGGAGGGATGTGCTCAACTTAACTTCACAGGCTTTGGGGGATCAGATCATTTTTGTGACGAGACCAGACAAGAAAAAGATCCTGTTCTACAATGACAAACACTGCCAGTTTGTGGTAGATGAAGGTGAGAATTATTCAAGTCTGACTGTCAGTTTTGAAACAGCATGTTCTTTCTGTGGCTGTGTGTGTGTGTGTGTCTCTCTCTCTCTCTCCCTCCCTCTGGGTCTCTGTCTTTCTGTCTTGACTGTCTTTCTCAACAGGTTATAGTGGCTTCATGTCATGAAAATAACATGCATGTCTCCAAAAAATACATCTCATAACAAAGAATATTTTGATTGAAAGCAGAAAAAAATAATAGAGATAAAACAATAACTGATAATATAGACACTGTCTATTTAAACTAGTCATTAAAAATAATAATTAGTAAAAAAAAAAACTAAATAAGGGAGTGAGTTACCAGAAATAATGACAGGTTTGTGTACATAATTATATTCATAATTAGTAATAAGTCATCTTATGAAAAATATAAAATGCCAAACTCTGGCAATGCCAAACTGTCGCTAAAGCTGTACACAGAAGATTTGAGTTCAAATTTGATTTTGAATCTTTTTGCAAGTAAAATATCTGTTTTAATGGCAGGTCAGACACAGAAAGCATTTTTAACTAACAGGTGCAACAAGCACATGGTATGCACATCACATACACCCACTCAGCCCATATGCGGCGGCATCCATGTCATAACAGTCATCTTAAATATGAGATTTGGACTCCTGAATGCCATTCACATCTGCGTCCTGGTTATAATTATAATGAAGAAAACCAAATAATATTGAAAGTGAAGGATATGTTACTGGACGCTGCAGCTTACACAACACAACACCTCTTCATTTAGCTTAGCAACTGATAACGTCACTACACAATATGGCGCTGCACACACGCGGAACACATAATACTGATACACGTTAGGGTACTAACTCTGCCCTTAGGGCGGAGTTAAGTTAGGGTCAAAACAAACGAACAAGGAAGTCTCGGGGCTCTTCCAGGATCGCGCTGTGTCAGGGAAGACCCCGGTGCACTGTAAAGCACTGGAATATTGTTTCTCTGTATAGCCGACTTCACAAAACTATATAAACGTGTCTGCACTCGACCTTCGAGCTCCGTCTCTCTTTATTCTGAAATCCTCCCAACAGTTGCCACTGATTCTGGGCTCCACCATAAAGGAAACGGACGAGGGGGAGTAGCCTGTGTGGCTGATAGCCTCCGGCTGCATCTTCCCTAACAAACTCTCTGACAAATCTGACCATATGAAAAGGATGCACTGTGAAAAATATAATCATATTTCACATGCTCTGCATTCATAATGAAACCACCATAATTACTTTGTATAAAAAGATAATTGCATATCTATGGAAACATTTTGTTTCTGTTTCAAAAATGTCATTCACAATACAGAATTCCAAAAACTGTGGAGGAGTGTTCCAGTTGATTCCATTGATGATGAGAAGATTGAGGAGTACTTAAAGAAACAAGGCATCTCCTCAATGCAAGAAACAGGACCAAAGAAAGTGGTCAGTGTTTTGTTCTTCAGTCGGTTTGATTTTTTTTTAGAAAATCACAATCAGAGCTAAGTGTGTCTGTGCTCTCTGTAGTTACCAGTTCAAAAGAGGAAGAAACAAAGCGGGCAGAGAAAGAGACACTTCAAGACCCACAACAACCACCTGGCCGGAGTACTGGAGGATTATTCAGATGGTGTTCCGGCAAAGAAGTGAACTCTCTTACCTTGCTGTTACATGCCCTCAAAGGTGCAACCTTGAATCTGTAAATCAGAAATGCTGCAGATGGAGACTCTGGCCACACTAAAAAAGTGTTTTCATGCGTCTATTCAGTCAAGCAAACAAGCTTTTTTGCCTTTCTTTGCAGTCTTCAACCATCATTGGTCTTGTATTACATGGATTGTATACAACCTGTGCTATGGAATCCTTTTCAGTTTGTTTAGTGATCAATGGATGACCGAAGGACACTGTAAGGAGAGTATTGAGACCATTACAGACTGTAATGCTCTTACCATCTCCAGTGGCCGCAGCGAACTTACTGTTAAAATGTAACTGAGACTAAGCATGTAAATACTTGTTTCTTCATTTCACTCATGATATCAAAAAGAGATGTGTCTGTATGGAAGGTATTATTTAAGAGGGTATAATCTTAATTTAATGCCAACCTTCCAACCTTTGTTAGAAATTACACGGATCTCTTATCCAGCATGAAACTTCCTGGACGTTACCTACTTTCAGTTTCAGAAGTGTTGAAATTTGTTGAATTTGCAGCACTATAGCATTATGGTTTAAGATACTAGATCTGTCTTCTTAAACTTGTTTTAATAAATAACTGTTACAGGGTACGACCTTGATTCTTAATGTCCATACACTGCAGAGGCCACTCTTCTGAGAATAGTTCATTGCCTTTTGAATGCCAACATGTAGAGTTCAGTTGTTTATATACATTTAAATTGTTAATCTGTCTTCACCCATTCTAAATTAATAGTTCAAACAGTACACAGCAATTCCAATGTTATTTAATTAACCATAGAAAAGGATTATTCTGCACAACAGGATAAAGGTAAAAGGATCTGTGGTGAGCATTGTAAAGTGAATCAGTAAGTGAAAACAATTTTTGATGAAGCTTGGTAAATAGAAGTATATACATTCATGCTTCTAATCAGCAAATACAAATTTTTATTTTGTTTTAGTAGCCATTAATATGTCAAACTTAAACCTTACGAAGCTACATTTTAGCTAGTCGTGTGACCTGCTTTGACAGTTTTCTTTAAATGGTGGTAGTTCGGCAAAATCTTCATCAGAAAGTCGAGCTGAAGAGTCTGGGGCTGTGAAGGCAACAAAACAAATGTTAACTAAATGACAATGATAATGCAAGAAGGCATAAAAACACAGCTTGACATGTTTAAGCTTCAATGCATGTTTAAAATACGATGCAGATGTTGTAAATGCGTAACAAATTACTTCAAAAAACTGTTGTGTTTTGAAGTTGCATTGCTAATCACAAGCCTGGCGTAATCTATTTACATGCAAAACTGACTTCCACTTGTGTTTGTCCATACCTGTGGTCTCTCTGTCTGAACCCGTCTCATACAGCCAGAGCCATAGATGACTGTGTTCTCAGGTATGACCTCACATGTGTTGACCTGGCAGAAGGCCCCAATGATACAGCCACTGGTGAGGATCACATTCCGACCAACATCAGCTATGAGACAACACAGATGACATTTGAAACTGTTCATCCAAGTGCTCCAACCTATTCTGCATATGTGGGTTCCACTTGTATCTCTGCGTGAACCTTCACCATAAAAAGCCAAACAATGCAAACAAATTTACCTTTAGATTCTATTACATTGTTGTCCCCGATTTTCAGGGCTTGTGATACTGTAAAATGTCAGTTAAGGTGAAAATTGTAGTCTTTGTGGGTGGGAGTCATCATTCAGTTAAAACTTGACATAACGTCACTGCTGTAAGACTGGTTTGACAAAAGGATACTACAGCCAACTTCAAATACATTGTTGATGCCGATGGTCATTGTTTTTGGTTCCACCTCAGAGTCTGGTGTGATGTTTTCTGGGTAACTGCAAGGTAAAGAAAAAGCAGGTTAGTGGCTATTATTGTGCAGGTAAAGACAATCATTAATCTGAGAGATCATGAGCAAAGATGAGTGAAATACTATATAAGTTGCACTGGTGTGAAGAGATGTAAATGTACCTATTGATAATTAGAGCTTGCTCCTCAATCAAATTGCCTTCTCCGATCACTATGGGTCCTGCCTCTGCAATAATACGCGCTTTTGGGTGGACCACTGTCCTGGGACCTGAGGAAACACAGTATTAGGGCGTCATTCACTGAAGTACTGATATATTAAGTTTACCTACAGAATACGTCTGAGCCACTTAGATGTGCAGTTTATTAGCCACTGATGACAAATGAAACATCTTACCAATGGTGACATCTCCTCTGATTTCACTTTCAACACAAACTACGGCTCCGGAGGCTATTTTGACACTGCGAAACAACAACAAACGGGGAAAAAATGGTAGGACGTTAGCTAAGCATGCTAGTTAGCCACTTCGATATGCCATGTCAACGAGCGACATGATTTAGTCATCATATTTCAATACTATCAACATTTAACTTGGAGGTTTGCCGTCAGTGATAGGTTTGTAGTGATACTACCTTTTCTGGACATTTTGTTTATCTGCCATTGTGATAACTGTCCCACAGGAGAGGCGATGGCGATTCACTCGAACATCGATTTGTAAGCCTTGCTTCGATTGCGCATGCGTCCTACCACCGTGTAAAAAAACTAGAAAGTGGGTCGATGGAGAGAATTGTCGTTGCCATGACAACTGCCCGCCCCTGATTAATTGTGTCTTCAAGTGTTTGCATGATAGTTTTCCAGGATAAAGACAATGTTTGACATGGTGTTTAAAAGCGCAACATCATCACCGCAGACCACAGATCATTGTGGTGTACTCAGTCGTAGTGGCTCATTGGGGTGAATGACCCGGTGGCGTCAATAGTGTACTTTGTCCCTTCCCGCTCCCACTACAATGTCAAAACAAGGAAGAATCGGAAGTGGAAAAAAATATGGCAAAAAGGAAACGAAGGAATACTCAAAATACACATCTTCAGGCGTAGGGGGGGAACGGGAAAAGGAGAAAGACATGACACTACCCGTGAATTATTTGTTTGCCCTCGGTGCCATTGCTCTGGTTGTGGCCGTTTGCGTGGCACCGCTGACAGCTGAAATATCGACCTGTAAGTACTCAGCAAAGTTACCAAGTGAAAACCAATAGCAAGAAAGATGCTAGGTAGTTAGCAACTTAGCTTGCACACATTAGCACACACACAGTATGACTCCCCCCTCTCTCTCTCTCTCTCTCTCTCTCTCTCTCTCTCTCTCTCTCTCTCTCTCTCTATGTATATATATATATAGGTATATATATACATATATAAATATAAAAGCACCAACCGAAGGAGCAGTGAGCAGTATGAGAGTGAGAACCGTTTGAACTTCCCTCCGGGGGATATTTTAAGGATTAATTCAACATGTGACCATGGGGCTCTGCAGCCACAACCTCAACCCTCTCACATGTTTCCTCTTCAAGGAAGTAACCATAGCTAGTTGGCTGTCGCCTGCAGTTAGGCTAGACCCGTTTAGCTAACATAGGATTTGGATTTGGTATGGAGTAACTCTCAGTACCACAGAACCATCGCTTTGAGGTAACTAACCGAGGTGCACAGCTGTAGCCTTTACAAGGGAACTGAGTTTAAGGGCCATTAGCTTGTAATGTGTTACAGTTATTAAACTTGGGATTGTGTCTATAAACATAGTTATAGGGTATGGGTTAAGTGTACACATGCTAACTGAATGTACTGGGTTTCTTGATTATTGAAAAATTGTCTTTAATATCTGCTTTCATAGCAGTGGCTTCCCAGATGGGTGTGGTCAGTTACAGAAACATTGTAAGCTGTGGCATCTTCTGCATGTGTTCAGCAAATGGATTTGCCCATGGGTTTTGACTATTTTGCCATTCATGCGCTGCTGTTTTTCTTATTCCAGCCGGCTTTTCTCACCTGAAACACAGCGTGTTGAAGATGGATGAGGCAGCTTTGAGAGTCAACAATGAGCTGGATACTGAGGTAGCGGTGTCCTGGATATCAGAGCGCTGCTACCAGGTAGACTCACAACACAGCAAGTGCTTTCCTCCAGCTGATTCTGTGTAAGTTGTCATTGATTTCAGATGAGAAGGATAATGGTGTTTTGATCTGGACCCTTGTGTCCTCTTGTACTAGTGTTTGTACCAGCAGCTAGGGGTGGTACCTGCGGCGCCCAGTCCTGGCCAGCTCAGCTCAGTTGACTTTGTTGTGAGCACACAGCATGAGATTACACTACAGCTCAACAGTACTCCCGTCAGCCTGCAGCTTTGCAAGTAAGTTTAAGAACACAAACATGTTTCCCATACACTAGAACTAGGAACAGATTATATAAAAGTCTTTACATAAGTATTACAGTGCAGTTTACTAAACTGTTTATTAGTTAGTCAATGGAAGCTGTCCCAGACAGTGTATATAAGTGTTCCAAAATATGTAACTTTTTTTCATAGGTATGAAGTGTGTTTAGCATATCATCTTTAATCCCCAGGGTCCCTTTCCACTTTGGGGAGTATGGAAACTACTCTTTGTGGGTGAAAAATCTGAATGACTCCTCAGTGGTCAATTGCTCTGTAGTGACTGATGCAGACCCCGTCAACAGCTACATACGTGAGTCTCACACTCATAAAACGTATGAAGACATTCATTTGCTTTGGCATATGTCTTGCCATATCAGTGATTTTTACACTGTATTCATCGCCACCGCCCTGTACTGAAATGTGCCGCATCTAACTGATGTCACACTCCTCACAGCAATATTGGGAGCTTTTCTTATCTTGGCTGGACTGGCCCTGGTGTCTGCCGTTGGAAGAGCCATATTGGAGTAATCATTCTTCTCTCTTATTTCATTGAATTCCCAACCAGAGCAATAATACAATTTTAGCCATAGAAAATGTACACTGTCCATGTACAAACAGTCAGCTTTATTAAGATACTCTTGTATCTTGAGCATATCATAGAAATACTCCTAACATGGTTGATTATTACATTTTCAGGTTTGATGTTGTGAAGAGTTTCCTAATACGGATTGGCAGCTCCATGGAGACAGAGAGGCTTATCAACTCTGTGAGTAGGAAATTTTTTTAATTTTTTTTTAAATTTTTTAAAATTTTAACTAATTTTTAACACATTTTAAAAACTATATGCTGAATATGTTTGTTCGGGACGTGCATAATTTGGCTTTCTAGTGTAAATAAAAAAACAATTTTAGTGGAGAGGTTATATAATATATTTAATAGTATCTCAATATTAGATACTGGCTGCTTGTTCTAAAATTTTTCTTTCAGTCGTTTTTAATAGAAAGGTATTGACCCACATGTATGACTATATGTGCAGAACAGTGTATGCTAATGTTTATATTTAACTATGCTCCCAGGAACTTGGCTCACCTGGGAGGACGGTGTCACTGGTCACTGACAACATCCTCCCTCCACCACCCAACCACAGCAAGAGGCTGCGATCTCTGGACACATTCAGGGGGTAACTCCAATTCCCCTTCATCCCCGCACTTGCTCAAAGGTCAACCTTGGTCTGACCTGTAACTGCTCATTGCTTTTTTATTAATGTTACATTTTCCTGTCTTCTGCCAGCATTTCCTTGGTCATTATGGTATTTGTGAACTATGGAGGGGGCCGATACTGGTTCTTTAGACATGAAAGCTGGAATGGTGAGCTCATTACACACAGATTTTTGTAACCTGCCATGGTAGCTGTCTCTTGTATGGTATTCAATTTTGAATCCTTTGTCTCTTACTTGTCTCATTACAGGTCTTACTGTTGCGGATCTGGTTTTCCCTTGGTAAGCTCAGTTCAGATTTTCTTCAACAGCTTTGTTGTGTACACACACACACACACACACACACATATAAAAACCCTTTTTGTGTTTCCTTTCTCCACCAGGTTTGTGTTTATTATGGGGACATCCATTGCGTTGTCGATCAACTCACTGATTTGTACAGGCTCAACTCGCAGTTCACTGCTTTGGAAAGTTGTGTGGAGAAGCCTGCAGCTCTTTATCATTGGTGTTGTCATTATTAACCCAAACTACTGCCTGGGAGCATGTGCGTATAAACTCAGTTCTTTGATACTGACTTCAATGTCCTGGACCATTTGTTAATGATTATCAAACCATGTTCACTTAAAGTCTTTCAAACTCTGACTCATGGAATTTATTTGTACTTTATTTTACTTAATTGTGTCTCACTGCCTGTCTGTTTGCTTCCACCTCTTCATCATTCACCTCATAGTATCTTGGGATAACCTGCGAATCCCAGGTGTTTTGCAACGTCTGTCCTGGTCGTATCTGGTTGTAGCCTGCCTAGATCTGATGGTCGCGAAAGGTCACCTTAACATCATTACTACGGTCAGCCAACAGCTCAGTTTTACTCTTATTTTTTACAATGTCCATTTGTACTGTGTGTACATTTAACACACAGTAACACACACATTTTGATGCTTGGTCTGAGACTGTTTAATTAATGATGAATAATTGACCTATGAAAAATGGATTAGGAATTTGAACAAATCTTTCCAGGATGCTTGGTGGTCCCCATTTCTTGACATCTTGCTGTACTGGCCAGCTTGGGTGTGCATGCTCCTCTTGGAAATCATCTGGCTGTTCCTTACTTTCCGACTTCCTGTTCCGGATTGCCCAACGTGAGTCAAGCAGGGAATTTTTATCTTTTGATGTCTAAGTAAGAACATAAAGTTCCAGATACCCATACCTGCTGACTCTCAATAGCTTTCATCCTACAATAATATTACTCATTTTACCCCACTCTTTTGAGCAGAGGCTATTTGGGCCCAGGTGGGATTGGGGACATGGGCCTATATCCCAATTGCACTGGTGGAGCGGCTGGTTTCATTGATCGTTGGCTGCTGGGAGAAAATCATATCTACCAGAATCCCTCGTCACGGGTTAGTGACCAGCAAAACAACCCAAACATACCAAACAGCACACACATTCAGTCTTTTTATAACTTGGGCTGTTAAGCTTGAGCTCAAGCTCACTTATCAGGTTTCTCTCTCACAGGCCTCTAACCCCAACAACACTGACATGACAGGTGATGCAATGGTAAATCATACCACATGATAGAAAACAAAACTCCAATTCTGTTTCCATTTCTATTAAGGTTATATATGCAACTCACATGGCATATGATCCAGAAGGTGTTCTTGGCAGCATCAACTCTATACTGATGGCTTTTCTGGGACTCCAGGTTTGTAGTGTACTTGCCTGATTTTCTCTTTAAATTCATATTTCTAATGGCAAAATTGCAAGAAGTAATCAATTTTTCTTGATTCCCTCAGGCAGGAAAAATAATCTTACACTACAGGGATCTCCACACAAGTATTATGTCCAGGTTCCTCATATGGGGCCTCTTACTGGTACTGCATTAAATGAGTATCTCAGTCACAGTGTCTTCAGTGACTTTTTACAGTTGGATCTTTTCCTTTTCTTGATTTATTAATGTATTCTTTTCTAACTTGCAGGGAGTCATATCAGCAGTTCTGACCAAGTGTTCCACAGACCAGGGCTTCATTCCTGTCAACAAGAACCTATGGTTTGCAAGAACTTATGCTTTTATGCGCCTTAAACATATGGGGATATCTCATTAGCAGTAAAGGATATCCTTTACAATTCTCCATGTTTCTGTTACTTTTCATTTCTAGGTCTCTGTCTTATGTGACAACATTGGCATGTTTTGCCTTTGTGCTACTAGTGTTACTCTATTACACAGTGGATGTTAAGAAGTGGTGGACTGGCGCACCTTTCTACTACCCTGGTGAGCAATATAATTTAAATAATAGGAACCAGCATAATGCGCATTTTCGGAATGCACATTAAGGTAAACTTTGGTTTACCCTTAATAAACTAGTTGTTAAGTGAGTTCAGTACAAATGTTCTACCAAGTGTCACTTCTCTCTAAATTTTTCAAAATCAGCCTCACTTCTGCTTTATTCTCACCTATATGTGTTTTCCAGGGACAAACTCCATCCTCGTGTATGTGGGGCATGAAGTGTTTGAGGAGTACTTCCCCTTCCGTTGGCGCATGGCAAACAGCCAGTCGCATGCTGAACACCTTACCCAGAACCTTGTAGCCACTTCCTGTTGGGTGTTCATCTCCTATGTGCTTTACAGAAAGAAGGTTTTTTGGAAAATTTAGAGGTGGGACTCTGTAAATGCTGGTTCGTTCTGACAAAACAAAAAGCAGACATTGTATCCAAAATGCTGAAATTATTATCTGAAAACATTTGAAATGAGAGAAATTGGAGAGTGATTTATTTTGTCTAAACTTATAGTTTTCTGTAATGGATCATTTATGGGTTTCTTCTGTTACACAGGACGTTTTGTTTCATGCTTAGTCCCTGCTTAATACATCCATTAATTTTCAATGTTTTAATGTCGTTTTTCAAATATCGTCAGATATGAAGCATCTGATTACTGCCAGATATCTTTGCTGGCTCAGGAAAAACTACCATGAGGACTGACATCTACTGCAGATTTCATTTCCCATTCTTAGAATGATGTTGCAGATGTGGTTTAACAAGCCCTTGTTTACTTCCCTTTTCTTATGCTGACTATGGAAAGCAGATGCTCAGTATGTAAACTTTCAAATGGCTGAGATAGTTATTTGAATAATAGCTGTTAATTCACTTGGTGGAATTTGTTGTTATATTTTTGTATTTTTTTTAATATTTACCATTTTAAACACTACGTTTATGCAATAAATTTAAATGCAAAGTGTTGGTGCTGTTGGACATTGTTAAATTGTATTGCTGTTTAATGGGGTCATTTCCACAGGAACAGTCATTAAACCTTGTGAAAAGAGAACAAATGTAATTTCCCGCAGAATAACAATTATTAGTCTGTCTGAAAGTCACGTGGTGAATTTATGTATTCCCAGTGCCCCAGTTCGTGTAATTATGATCTTCAGGCTTTACACAGATGTGTAGTTTGCGTTATTGCTCAATAAGGCGTGGGAATCGAGTTACAGTGAGGCTGGCTGGTAAGAGAAAAAAAAAAGCGGTGAGGTTGTCTCTTCATCTCGCGATATACAGGATCCATAACATTAATGTCAATGGTGAGAGTTTTTACGTTCTCGCGCGACTTTGTAACTTTCCCACGCCTGTTGTTTTGGTGTCTGTCCCCGGCCCGTCGTCCCTCCCTCCCCCCCTTTTCCTTCCCTCCGTCTGCTTCTGTTGTGCCGTGGTCTTTTGGGGCAGGGATAAGGGGGGGCTGTGGGAGGGATCTCGCGATTGTTGGACTTTTTTTCAGGGGGGGGTGGGTGAGCTATTCGGAAGATGGCGCCCGTTGTTACGGGGTAAGTGGGCACAGATATGATTTGAAAAAGTTAGTTTTATTCTCTTGTGGAAAACTGTTGTCTGTTTGTGAAGTTCCTGTGTGAAGTGTGTGTTAATACAGCTGCCTTACCCTCAGTACCCCCCCCCCCGTCAGATATGAAGCATCTGATTACTGCCAGATATCTTTGCTGGCTCAGGAAAAACTACCATGAGGACTGACATCTACTGCAGATTTCATTTCCCATTCTTAGAATGATGTTGCAGATGTGGTTTAACAAGCCCTTGTTTACTTCCCTTTTCTTATGCTGACTATGGAAAGCAGATGCTCAGCATGTAAACTTTCAAATGGCTGAGATAGTTATTTGAATAATAGCTGTTAATTCACTTGGTGGAATTTGTTGTTATATTTTTGTATTTTTTTTTTAATATTTACCATTTTAAACACTACGTTTATGCAATAAATTTAAATGCAAAGTGTTGGTGCTGTTGGACATTGTTAGACTGTATTACTGTTTAATGGGGTCATTTCCACAGGAACAGTCATTAAACCTTTTGAAAAGAGAACAAATGTAATTTCCCGCAGAATAACAATTATTAGTCTGTCTGAGAGTCACGTGTTGAATTTATGTATTCCCAGTGCCCCAGTTCGTGTAATTATGATCTTCAGGCTTTGCACAGATGTGTAGTTTGCGTTATTGCTCAATAAGGCGTGGGAATCGAGTTACAGTGAGGCTGGCTGGTAAGAGAAAAAAAAAAGTGGTCTCTTCATCTCGCGATATACAGGATCCATAACATTAATGTCAATGGTGAGAGTTTTTGCGTTCTCGCGCGACTTTGTAACTTTCCCACGCCTGTTGTTTTGGTGTCTGTCCCCGGCCCGTCGTCCCTCCCTCCCCCCCTTTTCCTCCCCTCCGTCTGCTTCTGTTGTGCCGTGGTCTTTTGGGGCAGGGATAAGGGGGGGCTGTGGGAGGGATCTCGCGATTGTTGGACTTTTTTTTCAGGGGGGTGGGTGAGCTATTCGGAAGATGGCGCCCGTTGTTACGGGGTAAGTGGGCACAGATATGATTTGAAAAAGTTAGTTTCTGGTGGAAAACTGTTGTCTGTTTGTGGAGTTCCTGTGTGAAGTGTGTGTTAATACAGCTGCCTTACCCTCAGTACCCCCCCCCCCCCACACACACACACACACTTATACACACAGCCTGTGGGGTCAGTTGTACAAAACTCTTCTCCGTTGTGTCGCCTGGTTGCGTCTCCTGTGTTATTTCACTTCTCTTTGACAGAACACTGTTTTTTTGTGTTTTGGCTGAACCACTTCTTCTGTTTCCGTTTTATTTTTATTTTTCAGTCACTTGAGTACTGAAACGATGTGGTTTCTTGACACTGATACGTGGACGTCGTTGCAGCTGCGTTTAATTGTCGTTGTTCCTGGTTTAGGATAAATGTATTAGATTATTTAAGCTTTGTTTTCATCACAGCATCTAGTAATAATCAAATTAAAATATATCTGCTCATTTACACTTTAAAACAAGTCATGTCACAGTGTTATATGATGTATGTTTATACATCTTCAGTTACTACATAAGATAGAATACAGAATGAAAGCATCAGAACTCTGGCACTCAAACATCTTTCTCAGTCCAGCTTTTTTTTTTCTTCTTCAATCTGATGTTTTTGTTTTGCAGGAAGTTTGGTGAGCGACCTCTGCCTCAGCGTTTGACAAGGTAAAAACACTGGACAAAAAAAAAAGTCAAACTCTTGAATTAAAGTAGATGCTAGAACATTCTGTACAGTCCTGTGCTAAACAGTGATTTCCCCCCTCACATTCAGGGAGGCTATGAGGAACTACTTGAAGGGAAAAGATGATCAAACAGTGCTCATACTACACGCAAAAGTTGCCCAAAAGTCATATGGCAACGAAAAAAGGTTTGTCATGAAATTGGGTAAAAGTTGATACAGTTGTCATTTTCGTGTGAGTTTTTGATCGAAATCGGTTTCATTTTAGTGCATATACACTGAACATTGAATGTTGTTTATCAATTAGGTTCTTCTGCCCTCCACCCTGTGTGTACCTGATGGGCAGTGGCTGGCAGAAGAAGTTAGAACGTATGGAGAAGGAGGGTTGCACAGAGCAGGAGGCCCAGCCCTGTGCGTTCATTGGGATCGGCAACAGCGATCAGGAGATGCAACAACTCAACCTCGAAGGGAAGGTGTGTCGACACGCATAATAAATAATATTAATATGTGTACGTAATAAATAAATCATGTACTTGCTTCACGACAGTAAAGCAACTCCTTCATCAAATGTACATTTGCTTTATAATTTACCCGCTGCTTAACCATGCAAAAACCTCTCTAGCTATGCTTACATTGTTTTAAATGTACCGATGGCACGTGAGTGGGGTGGAAGGAGGACAAACACTCACTCACTAACCTGTTATATGTTTCTCCACAATAGCACTTCTGCACAGCAAAGACGCTGTACATCAGTGACTCAGACAAAAGGAAACACTTCATGCTGTCTGTCAAGATGTTATATGGAAACAGTGCCAACATCGGCTTTTTCCTCAGTAAGAGGATCAAGGTCATCTCTAAACCCTCCAAGAAGAAACAGTCCTTGAAAAATGCTGATTGTGAGTCGCAGGCCATGTCATTAGACACGTATGCTCTCTCTCTCTCTCTCTCTCTCTTTCTTGCATAAACACACCATCTCCCATCCTTTTTGTCACCCCAGTGTGTATAGCGTCAGGGACTAAGGTGGCGTTGTTTAACCGTCTGCGTTCTCAGACGGTTAGTACAAGGTATCTTCACGTGGAGGGTGGAAACTTTCTTGCCAGCTCCCAGCAGTGGGGTGCTTTCTACATCCACCTCTGTGAGTCACACTTTATCTATGTTTCTTTATGTTATCCAATGTTTTGTATTTTACTTGATCCCCTTTTTCCCTTTTTGTTTTCCTTGGTTTCTCTTGTGATTGATGTGCTACAATAGTCAGTATTGGTTGTACGCATACAATTCTTTTAAAGTTGGCAGGTCTGCAATCATCAGTGGCTCTTGCATAAAGGTAGAGTCATAGACATTCAAGTCATTATTGTGTTTGTTTGTTTTTTTAGTGGACGATGAGGAGTCTGAAGGAGAGGAATTTGCTGTGAGAGATGGCTACATCCATTATGGCCAGACAGTTAAATTGGTCTGTTCTGTTACTGGCATGGCCCTGCCCAGACTGGTATGCATGTGTTTATGTCAAGTACCGTGAGAAACTGCCACAATGGAAACAAATCACGCTTTGAAAGTAAACGCAAACAATTCATACGGATGCACAAATCCACCAAACAACCGCAGTGTCATTAGCAAAGCATATTGCTATTAGAATGATGAGGGGACAAAATTGGAAAGTGATGATGTTTATTCTTTAATCTACATACTTGTTCTTATTGGTTCGCTTGTTCCGATGTTTGTATGATAAGTGTATGTGTTTGCCTAAATGCCTCAGGTCATTCGCAAAGTAGACAAGCAGATGGCGTTAATGGACGCTGATGACCCAGTATCCCAGCTCCACAAGTGTGCCTTCTACCTGAAAGACACAGACAGGATGTATCTCTGTCTCTCACAAGAGAGGATCATCCAGTTCCAGGTGTGCTGTCATTTCCTGGTGGTTGTTGAACGCTCACACTTATGTGTTAATATTGTTCAGTGTAAAGTGACATTTATTTACTTGTGGTTTTGTTTTTCCAGGCCACACCATGCTCCAAAGAGACTAACAAAGAGATAATAAACGATGGGGCTTCCTGGACGATTATTAGCACTGACAAGGCAGAGTACACCTTTTATGAGGGCATGGGCCCCGTCCCTACACCAGTCACACCTGTTCCTGTGGTGGAAAGTCTGCAGGTACATGATCCCTTTTTCTGTGCTTCCTTTTTGAAAATGTATTTGTTAATCTAAATATGGTGCAGGTATATTTCGATTAAACGCCCCCTACCCCCCTTGTTTGACTCAAGTTAAATGGTGGAGGAGATGTGGCGATGTTGGAGCTGACGGGACAGAACTTCACGGCGAAACTTCGAGTTTGGTTTGGAGACGTGGAGGCTGACACCATGTACAGGTGAGTGTTTCAGAGAGTGCACATCAGTGAGTGAAGGCTCAGCTGGTGGTTGTTGAACGCTCACACTTATGTGTTAATATTGTTCAGTGTAAAGTGACATTTATTCACTTGTGGTTTTGTTTTTCCAGGCCACACCGTGCTCCAAAGAGACTAACAAAGAGATAATAAACGATGGGGCTTCCTGGACGATTATTAGCACTGACAAGGCAGAGTACACCTTTTATGAGGGCATGGGCCCCGTCCCTACACCAGTCACACCTGTTCCTGTGGTGGAAAGTCTGCAGGTACATGATCCCTTTTTCTGTGCTTCCTTTTTGAAAATGTATTTGTTAATCTAAATATGGTGCAGGTATATTTCGATTAAACGCCCCCTACCCCCTTTGTTTGACTCAAGTTAAATGGTGGAGGAGATGTGGCGATGTTGGAGCTGACGGGACAGAACTTCACGGCGAAACTTAGAGTTTGGTTTGGAGACGTGGAGGCTGACACCATGTACAGGTGAGTGTTTCAGAGTGCACATCAGTGAGTGAAGGCTCAGTGCTCAAACCTCATCTTATGTCTTTTCCCCTAAAGATGCGGGGAGAGCATCCTGTGCGTGGTGCCGGACATTTCTGCCTTCAGGGAGGGCTGGCGCTGGGTGAGACAACCCGTACAGGTCCCTGTCACACTGGTTCGCAATGATGGAATCATCTATGCGACCGCCCTCACCTTCACCTACACCCCTGAACCTGGGCCACGGCCTCACTGCAGTGCTGCTGGGGCCATTCTGCGCTCACATAGCACCTCTTCGTCCTCACCAGCGTCTTCATCCTCACCATCATCCTCGCTGGGTGGGCTCGGGGATGGCCATGGTGCTTACAGCAGTAGTGACTCAGGGATATCATCAGGGGCATCAAACATGTCGGTGCTGACATAGTGACCTATGTGTGGTGTTTCATCTATGTGCTATGAATGAGTGAGAAAACATGTGCGTGTCCTTTTTGAAGAGGCCCATGGACCTGTGAACGATTGCACATAAACTCTTCATGAGGGATCAACTGCAGAAATCATGAGGAGTGCAAGAAAGAGTTGAGGGTTGAAAAAAGACAAGACAGGAGACATTGACCTGGAATGAATAACTCCACTCTTTAGCTCCATCTTGTGGTTTGTTGTGGACACTCCGATGACCCGGAGAGTCTCTCACAACAGCCTGGTTGGTGAAAGAACCATTTTGTTCTTGCCATGGTCATGTTTGTACTAAAAAGGTTGTTGATTTTTCTGTTGTATGTAAGGGAAACATGTTGTTACAAGAGTAACATAGTTTTTACGGACCAAGAAATATTATTATATTATTTTATTCATAATTATATTTTATGCGCTTTTGCGGAGGTACATTCTGACATTTGTATGATACTGCATAGCAAATTCTCTTTGGTTACCAAATAGTTTGTCATGTTGCTGGCTCCCGTTTCAGCTCAGTGGAGATGTTATGGTGGAAACTGCTTGTAGAAAGACTCTTATAGCCTGACTTCAGCTTATCTATTTTTCACCTCACTTTTCTTCATATTCACTGCTGTGTTTAGAAACTAGATGCCCAGATTGTGCTGTCACAGAAACTTAATTTCTCATGCTGTATGAAACTGAAATATCGAATGATCAAACTGTTCTTATGGAGGCACTTTAGAGAATGACGAGATTGGCATATTTTTGCTGCCTTAGATCTCCCATGCTGCAGATCAGTCTACTGCAACTCTGTATATCAAAGATGACACTTTTGATGGGTGCAGTGTTTGATGATATATTATGCTGTCAGTGTGTTTTGTGAGACCAAACTCTTAAGTTTTCAAATCAGAAAGCTGTTCTTCTACCAGTTTCTGCTGAAACTTCAACTAAAGCATCCATATATACATTTGACAAAACTTATGGTTTGATCTCCTTCACATTCCCACAAAATGTCCTAAAGAAGGAATTTTAAACGTATCAAAACACTGATCGTCAGTGTGACTTTTTAATCCTTTTATTTGGATGGGGCCTTAAGATGCCTTTTGAGATTGTGCTTGTTAATTGGAGGAAGAGCTTTAACCCTGGCAGTTCACCTTTAATTGCTCAGAAGTTCAGCCGCGTTTAATTATGGTTTGTCAAAGTTAGCATACGACTGCATATACGGTAGACCTAATTATAGTATTAGCTTTGCTTGTGTTTTCGGTCCTATGTTGTGAGGCGGTGCTTTGTACAGACTTAGATTTTTAGTTCTGTCTAAAATATCTTTTAGTGCGTGAGTCAGGAATGACAGTTGACCTTGCCTTAAAATCCAGTACTCACAGTACAGAACTCGCTTAAAATGACTCACACGTACCCGGACTGTCATCTTTATTTTGTATCATACTGTATATGATTTTGAACTTGGACATGAAAGTATTATGTGGCAAGTAAATGTGATGGGTGGGCCAGCATATGGCCAGTTGAAGGTTTTTATTATAATGATGTGAATCAAGTTCTTATACATGTGTTATCGGGATAAAGGTAGATTTGTTGTTGTATAGATCAGTATTTACATTTTCTCTCCATTGTTGTGTGGATGGAGGTTCATACTGTAGATGCATCACCTCTGGCGTGACAGGAAAACGGTTCAGTTCTGATACAGTGGGTGTGTGTACTTGTCGTCTGATCCCTGCCTGGGTGTGCAGTAGTAGATGTTTTTATGTGATCAGTTGTACACTGATACTCACATTATTTCATTTTGGTCAATTAGGTGGATCCACCATCTGCCTTGTTTCTTTTTTCATTTGCTATGACGTCTCAGCCAGTCAAGTCAATGCGCTGACAACACAATCCAACAAACAGTTAGTAAATCAACGGTTTGCCATGGTTCTTCAGTGAAAGGTCAAAAATAAAGAGGCGTTGAAACTGAATATCATTTTGATGCGTGTAAGTCTTTCTGATGCACGTGTCACTGACTTGGGGATTTGGGATCTTCTGATGATGTTGTTCGTTGTTTTTCCGGCCTTCTCTCTCATCCTCCTTAAAGATAAGAGTAGCAGTTCTGGCACTTTGACATAATCATTGTCCCAGATGCACATGTTGTGTATACCCACAGCTCCTGCTGAGGCCTTATTGGACACTTGCTTCATGAGCATGCTCCACAGGGTAGAGGTCAGATCTGCCTCACTATTTTTAAACCAGGAGCCAGATTGACGGACTGTAACCTGACACTTACTGACTTTTACTCTGTATGTGTGTGTGTGTGTGTAGTTGTGTGGTCTGTTTGTGTCCCTCGCACTCTTAAGTTTTGCTACTTAAAAAACACCACAATAGATACCATGTGCATTCTATTGTTTCTATACATTACAGTATAAATAAACTGTCCTCATGTGCTACGTGCACACAGCAACTGAAGCGAGACTGTGTACAAACATCCCCCAGCCGAGCTTTGAGATCTGTGAACAAGGAAACAACTGTCACACCCAGACAGCCTGTCCGGGATGTGACATATGACTTGCTATTCCTGGCATAGCAGTCTTCTTGATCTTTAGCAATTCTGCTAATTGATCCTCCAACCCGACTGGAAGTTGGCCATCAGGGCCATGAGAATAGAAACAAACGGGGGAAAAAAAGAACAATATTTGCAAAGTGAGGTCACAGGTCTAACCCTGGCAAACTGCAATTGTTGACCTCAATAAATATATTTGGGTCAGTGAGTGGGTCAGGAAACATAATAAAGTGTTGGGGGCCCCTTTGAGGAGGGGGGGGGGGGTTTGAGGGGGGGGGGGGGGGGTTCAGCGCAAGAGCGTCACAACTCGACGTCTGTGTTGGGAAGAGGGCTGAGCAGAGAAGAGACAACAGGAAGACAATAATCTGTCTTATAAAGAGACCGACAGCACAGAGCTGGTCCTAAGTGGACTCGAGGAACACGCGGGGCCTGTTGGACCTGAACAGGACCATGAACCTCGTGTAAACACCACCTGATCTGAAGAAGAAGAAGAAGAAGGTTTAGTCCTCCTCACCCTGAAGTCTGTAGATCTGTTGATCGTGTTGCTGTTATGTTTGTGTTTGTGTTTGTGTTTGTGTTGAGGATGTGTCAGCCTCAGGACCACTTATTCTAGTGTTGGTGTTTTTAAATTAGACCCAGATTGAGCAGAACAGAGTTGGGTTTTGTTGGATTACGCACTTTTTGGAGAGCTTTTACGCACAGCCGGCGCGTGCCTTGGTTGACAGTGCGGATCGGTTTTGCGAACTCTGTTAAGTGTTTTTGAATTTTTTTATTATTTTTTTAAAAAAAATGTTGTGCTACTTTTGCGCAGTTTGATTAATTCCGCATGTGACTCGCCGGTATCACTGGTATCTACCACTAATAGCAACAGATCGCCTGACACTTTGCGCAGGCGGACGCTGGTGCCTCTCAGAGACGGGGCTTGGTACCGTTCGTTGTAAAGAGTTCTTTCTGAAGGAGACCGGTTGGTCCGCGGTCCGACATGCTGCCGCTGTCCGCGCTGCTGCTGCTGGTTCTACCTGCCGCGGTGTTTGTGGCCGCTGAGGGCGCAGGAGAGCTGCAGGGCTTCAGCCTCCCCGGTGGGAGCTCAGCCTTCGACCCGACAGGTATGTTAACCACACAGCCTGGTTTGTCTCATCACTGTGTGCCAGTGTTCTGATAAGGCTCTGTTTATCCTATAGACTATGTGTGTGTGTGTGTGTGTGTGTGTGTGTGTGTGTGTGTGTGTGTGCATCTCTAACTTTTATTTTTCTTATTTGAGTCTTAAAAAGTTGACTTGATCACACTCTGCGTTTATTTCGTTTATTTCTATTCAACCAGTGTCACTTTATTCTGATGATATTGAAATCTACTGAAATTTAGACTGTTGATATCCATCCTGTCCGTCTGGTTTGAGAGTCTTTATCTATCTATCTATCTATCTATCTATCTATCTATCTATCTATCTATCTATCTATCTATCTATCTATCTATCTATCTATCTATCTATCTATCTATCAGTGAACGAATGCAAGTTCCATCAATAAAGTGTAGGGGATCCATAGATTTGATCTATAGGCTACATTAGTTGTTTTATATGTGTTACACTTCCTGGATGCAGGGATGGGTAGATGAACATGGATCACCCATAGAGATATTTACTTCCAAAGGGCCTTGATTTTTCCTGGATGTTGGAGAAAACTTTATCACTCCCTTAATTTGAGTTTGTCTTATTCTCTCTGAAGTTGGAGAAACCTTCTCCCGGGTATCGCAAATGTTTATCTGTGTTTACTCATCCATGTTGCCAGATCATCTTTCCCCAATTGTGATATAATGGTACATTTTATTTATCATCATTGCAAAAGGATTTTCTCCATATAAAAAAAAAATCCATTGTTTTGAAAAACAACTTCCTCAGATTAACAACAGATTCTTTTTTCCTTCAAGTGACTTTTTTTCCACTACTTTATTCTTCCTTACTTTGTGGATGAGGAGCTGCCTGTGTTTTGACCACCAGTGTCCCCTCAGTCGCAGAGCGTCACAGCGAGACAAAAATGGGCCCTGAGTCATTCGACAGATTACTAAAAGCTGTGTGTCATTTTCCCGTGCACTAGTGTTCCGCTGTTATGTTTTAATACTCTGGGACACAGTGTACGATTTTCTGCCTAATCACAACAGTCGTACGTGGAAATTCAAGCTTGACATTAAATGTGTGGTATCAGTTTACAGCTGCTGAAGGCAAAAGTTTGACAGTGTATCTCTGGTTGTAGCGCAGAAGATCTGTGACCACTTAAATAGTAAATCAGTGGCATCTACCTGGTGTAATTATTTCTATACATAAATAAACACACAAGTGTAAAGATGACACTGCAGATCGACTGCTTGGAAAGTATGTTGATGTTAAAATAACAAACATTAACACTGGAGCACTTCATTCGATAAAGGTGGTTTGAATGTCTCATTAAAAGACATATGTAATTTGCTGCATCATTTAAAAAACACAAACATTGTTCCAGTACAAATACACATTGGTTCATGTTTGCCCTTGGAATTAGCAGTAAACACAACTACAAAATTTATTGTAGCAGTCATAAGTAAATAGGCTCAGTCTTTGTTGCTCCATTAACCGTAACGATCGCATATCACATAAATCACATTCATTTAGAACACAGCCACTTATTCACTGTATCTGCTCTGAGAGGAGCAGTGATTAATGCTCAGCTCAGGTGTGCTGGAGTGATGAATACATCAAAGGTACCCCTTGGATATGTTGCGTGAAATAATTATTGCTGAAATGTCATTGCCCTCCTGACCCATCTAGACCCCTGCATGGCGGTGTCTCCACCATGCATGAGTGAGGCGGATCGCTACAGCCTGGAGGCCCTGCGGATCATACATCATATGATGGATGACGACCAGGATGGAGGAATTGAGGTGGAGGAGAGTGTGGAGGTACAAGTCGCTCTTTGCAATATTTCTCCAACTAACCTTTACCCCTTTTTTCTTCGTTGCATGTCCTGCTGTGTGTGTGTGTTCTTGCATGCAAGAAGCAGACAGGGTAAGGCAGTACAACAACAGGTGTCCTGGCGGGTGGTTGAGTCAAATGCTACTTCAAGGATAGTAACAGTATAACTTTTGCTTTTGGCTGAGTGACAAAATCTGTTTGGACTAAAAGAATACCGAAACACTGGTGACCTTCAAGGTCCAACTCTTCTTAATGTTTCCTGACTTTGTTATAGTCGTCTGAAGAATCCTTAACATAGCAGAGATCGAATTTTACAACTATTTAATGATATTAAAATTCAAACCTCAAAAGAAAAGACAAAAAGAATACATTGCTAAATATAAAAATATAAATATATTCGATTTACCAAGCAATTATTTTCCATTATATAGAAGCCAAAAGCAAGATGATACTGGCGTTATCAAAATTATCGGCTCGGTCATAAAAAAAAAAAAAAAAAACAAGTAATTAAAATGTGTTGCTCTCTGCGTGTGGCTCTGTACACGTGTAAAGGCAGCGTCAATAACATTTAAAGCAGAAAGGTATTCTTTCAGAGTCCTGTGAGCCTCTAGTTGTATGTGACGTTGGTTGCAAACCCAGAATTCTAGAATGCCTTCACAGTCCAGAATGTGCACAGATACAGTATCCAGGGGCTCAGGTTGCGGTTGCCGTAGAAACGTCAGGGGAACGGCCCGGGATCATCAGAGCACAGCCCTGAGATTCCTGTAGCCATCATATGAAGCCTCCGTTTACAGCCAAGAACACATTCCAAGACGGCACTAACGCACAACTGTGTACACTCAGTCATTGAAGTTCACAACACACACACACACACACACACACGAGCTGCACTATCTATTCTAAATTAATAGTCTCAAAAAACACACTGTGTGTTCCTTAATTGAAACCCAGCAACGTCACACACTGTTTAATTAATTCCAGCGAGCGGTGCCTTACATCCCTTTGCCTTTGTTCCTAAATACTTACAATTTTGCAGTTCATCATTGAAGACATGAAGCAGCAGCAGACCAACAAACACAGCAACCTGCACAGAGAAGACCAACATATCACAGTTGAGGAGCTCTGGAGGGGCTGGAAGTCATCTGAAGGTACTGTATGTGTTTGTGTACTTTGTGTTGCCATGTGTGTTTTTCCAGCTGTGCCATTCCTTTTTTTTTCCTGTTTGTCTCATCCCTTGTCTTCATGTCCAGTACATAATTGGACTCAAGATGACGTGGTTCGCTGGCTGAGGGAGTTTGTTGAGTTGCCACAGTATGAGAGGAACTTCAAGGACTTTAAGGTCAATGGAAACACACTCCCCAGGTGAGTGTAGCAAGTGAGAGTGAGAGCTGTTGTCAACAAAAGTCAGTTTTTGGTCAGGAGTGTTTCCAAAGCACTAAACGCGTGACCTGTGTTCGCAGGATTGCTGCTAATGAGCCTTCATTCCTGAGTGGCCAGCTGAGAGTTCAGGACCAGCGAGACAAACAGAAGCTCAGCATCAAAGCTCTGGACGTCGTGCTGTTTGGGCCACCTACACGTAGGAGCTAACCCTCCCGCTCTCTCTCCACATTATCTCTGCCTCTCTTCTTCTGCTTACATGCATCTAAACCAGTGATTTTCAACCACCGTGCCGTGGCACAGCAGTGAGCCGTGAGAGATCGTCAGGTGTGCTGTGGGAAATTGTCCAATTTCACTTAATTGGTCAAAAAAAATTTTAGTCACTGCAAATGACTGTTTGTGCCTGTGTTATGGCCCAGGGGCCAGGGCTGTATGTTGTCAGACGCATTGATGACATGTCTGCAGACACTGAAAGTGTTGTTTTGGAAACTTTTTGGATTGCAGGTGTGCCACAGGATTTTGTTTAATGTAAAAAATGTGCCGTGGCTCAAAAAAGGTTGAAAAACACTGATCTAAACTATACATACCTACACTACCAGCTCTCCCAAACGTACCCCCACACATCTTTAGAATATGACGTAGAACTACTGACATGGTGCACGTTGTCGTCATATTTCCAACATTATTGCCGCTTAATTCATTAGGTATGATTTGTTTATAATAAAACCTCCATTCATAATCATCCATAATTAGAATCAGAATCAGAAAAGCATATTTTTTACACATACAAGGAATTTGTTTTAGTGTTGTATGTGCATGTCAGACATTTCTAAATACAGGGGGTCCTCGTGCTACGACGGTCGCGAGATACGTTGTTTTCGTGGTTACGACACATCTCCCGTGAACTTCCTTGTTTCAGCTTAAGCGGTTTGCCCCGTAAATACGTACAGACTTCGCACGGGAACTAGTTGGTGAGCGCTCGCGCTCTCTCTGTCACAAGTATCGGTGCAAGTTCAGTGATGCCTAACTGGAACTGAGGCGATGCACTAAAAAAAACATGAATATACAGGGGGTCCTCGAGTTACGACGGTCGCGAGTTACGTCGTTTTCGTGGTTACGACACATCTCCCATGAACTTCTTTGTTTCGGCTTAAGCGGTTTGCCCTGTAAATACGTACAGACTTCGCACGGGAACTAGTTGGTGAGCGCTCTCTCTGTCTCTCAGCGCGCCTGCCGGCTCTCCAGCACCTCCACAGCACAGCTAGGCTACTCTGCCTTGTGTTTACTTACTGGCGTGGGGGCGGGGGGCAGCGGCAGCCGGTAAGGAGATGCACACGGACACAGATGCGTTCGGGATCGTGGCAATACCGTAGGTTTATTCACAACACAGGGTCTACACGGTTGATATCAGAAATCTAAAGGAAATACTCATTACACTCGTGATCTCAACCCCTACGGTGTGTCAAGAGGGACAAAAAAGGCAATTCACCATAATAAACTCTTATCTTATCGTGGTGTTATAGCGACATCTGGTGGCACAATGTATGCACAATGGCACAATGAATGTATGTTCCGACTTACGTCGAAATTCGGTTTGGACACATTCTCAGGAACGGATCTCCGTCGTAACTCGAGGACCCCCTGTATAAAAAAGAAGAAAAACAAGTATTAAATTTAAATTTAACAATAAATTTAACAATATACAAATATATGTTATTATCCGCTCATCTTAGGTCCTCCTCACAACTACATGAAGGATCTGCTACTGATCGTATCGGTGGTGATGGGAGTTGGAGGCTGCTGGTTTGCCCAGGCTCAGAACAAAGCCAGTAAAATCCACATATCTAAGATGATGAAAGATTTGGAGAGTCTTCAGAGAGCTGAGCAGAGCCTCACGGAGTTACAGGAACAGTGAGTATCCTGAAGCTGGTTTGTTTTTTTTTTTGGTCACATTATTTGAATAACCTAATTTTGGTGAATTGCATGAATGATGTTTCCGCGTTTTTCAACAGACTGGAGCGTGCCCAGGAAGAGAAGCGTAACGTTGCAGAGGAGAAACAGAACCTGGAGGAGAAGATGAGGGACGAGATCATGGGGGCACAAGAGGAGGCTTACCGTCTGCATGAGCTCAGGCAGGGAGCTGTCACTGAGCTCAGCCGCCTGCGATATGCAGAGGAAGAGCTGGAACAGGTAGAAAATATCTACACAGCAGAAACAGCTTCATATATTTGCTGCACAGTGTGGTTTCACCTTTGGTTCAAACATGGTTTCATCACTTCCTGATGTCTAACATTTGACTGATGGTGTCCCTTGAGGTCCGCGGGGCGCTGAAGCGGGCAGAGAAGGACATTGAGGCAAGCTGGACTGTCACAGAGGCTCTCCAGCGGTGGCTTCAGCTTACTCATGAGGTAGAGGTCAAGTACTACAGTGTCAAGAAGCACAGTGCAGAACTACAACTTGGCACTGCCAAGGAAGAGGTAATGCTCACAGAGATGAAGAGATAGATGAGTCACTTAAATAAATGTAAAGTACTGAGCAACATTTTACCCAAATCCTTTTTTTTGGTATCTTTCATGATTGTGTCACTGGAGAGGGATAATAGAGAGATATGTTGCATGATTACTACTGGATACTGACATCATCGTTACTTCCTGTGTACCGATTCACAGCCTATATTTTCTTACAGGCAGGGAGAATTAAGAAGAAGAGGAGTTCTCTGTTGGGGACGCTCCATGTTGCCCACAGCTCCTCTCTAGACCAGGTTGACCAGAAGATCCTGGAAGCAAAGTGAGTAAGAAGTGTACCTTTGCAGGTATTGTTTGTGCAGATGAGATGTGCATGTATGTACATATTAGACAAACGTCTTTGTATCTCTTCAAGAAATTCCTTGTCTGAAGTGACGGCGTGTCTGAGGGAGCGCCTCCATCGCTGGCAGCAGATTGAACGACTCTGCGGCTTCCCCATCATCAGGAATCCTGGTCTAACAAACCTCACTGCTCAACTCTACTCAGACTCGATTGCAATGGGGTTGTCCAGAGTAGCCCAGCCATCGTGTTCATGCCATAGCTCCTTACACGGCTCTATAGAGGATCTGTTAGAGGAATGTGCTTCTCCAATCTTAACACAGATGCAAGGTGCGTGAAGGCAGTTTGACATGGCATGTGCTATATACAGTAGTAGTGTGGCATAATAACATAGTTTTCTTTTTATTTCTTTATCATTGTTACAGTAGAATACTTCAAGTTATGTATTAATTATAAATTTTTGGTTATCGGTTCATCTTTGGCTTTCCTCCAATTCCAGTTCCACCTCTGAATCGTTCACCCCGAACACAGGGATCCACCATTCGTCGGCCACGTCGTCCTGCTGTCATTGCGCAGCCGACGGCTACCATTATCTCCTCAGACCCTGATCTCCTCATCCCCATACGAGCCCCTTACCCTTGCTTTGATGAAGAAGAACAATTCCTCATAAAATCTCTAAAGAAGCAGTATGTCTCATTCCCTAAATTGTGTATGGCCATTTGTTTTGTTAACAAAACATAAATTGATGTTTGTTCATTCCCTTATACCTTCCTGCTTTCCTTCCTTATCTTCCTCCTTACAGAGACTCCCAAGAGAAGTTCTCAGACACAGATTATGCGACTTCAACCCCTTTTAGCAAAATGTACCGTAGTCCCACCACTGATGCTTCCTCTCAAAAACTCTATCATGATGAAACTGAGCTACTTGCAGACCCCTGCATTGGAAAGCCTTTGAGTAAAGAAGTAGAAGCTGTTGTTCCAGTTAGTAAAGCGTCCAGAGAAGAGCTTGATGTTTCTACAGTTGTTTCCTGCAAGAAGATGTCAAAAGACAAATTGCTGGATACCTCTTCAGAAACCCAATCACTGAAGATGTCAAAAGAGTCTTTGCTAGAAGCTACACCAAGGAAGATATCCCAAGAGAGGATGGAAGTACCCATGGATGTTACAGCTCGAAAGGGGCTTCCCAGTGAGTTGGATGCAGAATTTCCATCCAAGAAGACCGAGAGAGATATGACAGGGGATTTGATGGAGACTGCTTCAAGGAATATATACAGAGACAGAAGTGATTTATCTCTGGATGTGAGAAAGGTTCTTTGGGATGAATTAGAAGCAACAGAGCAGCAGGCTCCAAGGAAGATCTCTAGAGATATGATGGGGTCTTCATTCGACAACACTTTGAGAAAGATAGTCCGAGATGATTCAGTATCCAGAAGATTTGCAAGAGATTCAGTGGGAATGCCCCAAGACACAGGCTCTAGAAAACCTCCACGAAATAAAGGAGAATGTCACCCTGAGTCCTCAGTGATATCATTAGCAATGGACAAAATGCCTGAGAGCACCAGGCCATGCAGGGTCTCCAGAGACGAGCTGGAGTATACCACAGATTCTGCTACAATGAAAATGCAACCAAGAGAGAAATTTGATCCACTTCTGGATACCTCAATTTCTACAGAGAGGCAAGAGTTTGGTTTAGAAACAGCAGCAAACAGGAGGATGCTGAGAGATGAGTTTGAGGTTTCTGCTGGTTCTCTCAGAAGGAGAATGCCAAGAATGCCAAGAGATGACACCGAACATTCTTTTGACAATCCCACTGAAAAAATATGGGATAGAGTTGATGTTCCAGTGGAAATACCTAAACAGTTAACACCGAAAGAAGAGTATGGAGTTTCTGAATCAAGTTCATCTCCAGGTCGATTTGGACAGCCAGACCTTATGGTAAGCTCCCAGGTACCATGGACATCATCAGACATGATAAGCGTTAACCCACTGAGCCAGCTTGTGTATGATGGAATCCTTGAGAAGTCTTGCAACTCTATGGCAACTACCGCAGTCGGCCTCTCCTCTTCAACATCTAACCTACCTCAGAAGTGGCCGGAACCAGAGATGGAACCCCCTGTACCACCACCGCGGGTTGCCAATCTAGCTCTCACATATGTTCCTGAAATGGGAGAAGAGAAGAACAAAGATAAAGAAAAGAGCAGGAAATCCCTGAAGCTCAAAAGTCTTTTTAAAAAGAAAAATGAGTCAAGTCCAGAGAAGCCTCAAAGTGGTCTTCAGAAACTCTGACAATCAGCTAAGTTTTTTTTATATTACTAGCATTTTTATTAAACCAGAAATAGGTGGTTAAGGAACTCACTGAAGATATCAGGTAGCACTTTTAGAAAGCACAATCTCGCCTAAACCTTTACATTTTCAAAGCCAGTGGTGTGGAAAAAAAATATTATATTATATAAATATAATATACTAAATAATATTGTTGTTTACATTCTCTGGGTTTGAGGCCACTGAAAGAATCATGGTACATGAATGATCTTAGATAGAAAATTATTCATTTGCATATGTAAGGAGAGGTTTATGACACTCAGCGAAATGTTTCAATATAAAGTTTGCATACTTTGATTAAGTCTTACACATACACATATGATTGACACCATACAGAACTGTTATTTTAATGGCTTAATTTGTTTTGTTTTGTTTTGTTTTGATTATTTGCCTATGGTTGAAAATGTTTAAACAAATGCTATGCTTCTGTCTAACAGAGACAATGCCTCAATTGAATATAAACCATTTAAAGTTTAATTCATGATCTTGGTTTGAATCCTATGTTATAAAAGACGAGTCGAGTCTGTCAGTGGTATTAATTTGGGAAGAAATTTGGAATAAGAGGAGTATTTCTCCTCTCTGGTGGCCAAGTGTTGTATCCCTGTTCCAGTGATATGCTCACACCATGTTGGGGTCTCTAACTGACTGGATGTAGTTGCATCTGACCCTGAATTGGGTACAGTACTACAGTAATCTGTTTGGGCTCTCTGATAGCATCTCAGGAGTGCCGATGTCTGCATATGGAGAACGTGGCTGAAGATTAGATAGTGTGAACTAGCCTTACTGGTCTTTACTACAGCTACTGCACATTTCCCTGCACAAGACAGGTTTTAGCAAGTTTTTTTAAGGTTTATATTTTTAAAAGTCTTTTTTATCTTAACATTTTATTGTTGCTTGATTTGCATTGGATTTAAGACCAAGTTTCAATTGGCCAGTGAGCCACCCTGTCAGTCATTCAGTCAGGGACATACAGTACATTTGCATTTTGGGCTGGATCTAGGAAAGAAACTATCGTAAGATCTGGTTCTTTTTTAGTTTATAGCCGATATAGACACAGAAAAAGGCTTGATCCTAGAAATCAGCTGAGCTCAACCAAGGTTTGTTGAAAATGTTCATTTTAAAACTTTGCAAGAGCAGTTTCACTGCACCTTGCATAGCACTTGCTATAATAGCAAATGTATAAATACTAAATCGGTTTTCTTTTTTAATGAGTGCATTTAAATGCACATTTGAATTTTGGTATTGTTTCAGTTTATGGATTTATGTTTCTTTTATTGTTTACAGGCATACTATCAGTAGCCTAACTTGACAATTTTATTTTAAGGTTAAATAACTTAAAAGCTTTTAATTGATTCAAAACGTGCTGTTAATATTTTATCTTCATGTCTTACATCATATGAGTGTCAGATATCAGGAATATATGAGTACATTTGATCTCTTGTCTTAAATGAGGACAACTGCATTATGCTGCTGTATTTCAATGTGTAATATAGATTATTGGACTTGGACTGTTGTTATCTGATAATAACAGGTGACTGAGGAAATGATACATTGAAATTAGGAAACACTGTCCTCCAATATGCAATTAAATGCTATTTAATTTAATTTTGGACTGTAAACTGCAACATATTTGCAATTTATTTAGTGGGCTTTATGGTGCATTGCATTATCTTTCCACTAGAGGTCAGATGAGTTTCACCTGACGAGTTATTCATTTAATATACAGAACAGAAGTTCATTCTGTAAGCTACAAGATGATCTAAATTTTATTTTTATAGAAATATAAAAAGATAATTAAAAATAAGCCAACCATGAATCTGCAGAGACCTTCTGAAGATCTCCTCTAAACACGATTGCAGTATTTGCAACCAACGCATAAAGAATATACACACTAAATATAGCATTTGTTGTAAAACTATTAGAGATTTTGTTTTTTTCAAGATCCTTCAAGTCGACGTGTTTAGTTTTGATATAACAGGACAGTGCTAACAGTTGTTATCAGATTTTCATTTTACTTGAATGTAATGTCTCAGATTGACTCAGAATATGTATTAATTGTACTTATTTTACCCTGGCGTTGTTATCACAGCTACATGGAAAGCGTTGTACCTTTATTTATACTTCTGATAGTGTCTGATAGCGTATATTGCTCCAGGATACCTTCGTACCGCTTCTTCCTGAGAAGGTGAGATCATTGCTTTTGGTGTGAGCAACCAAAAAGGCTGTTTACTCTGCTTCAATTACAAATGAATGGACTCTATTGCTGCTGCATGTGTGTGCTGATGTAAACAACACATTGTTGATGGGTGTTAATGTAGTTACTGCAGAGAGCTGTGTGTGAACAACACAACAAAAATGCTCCTGCTTCTGTTTTTGCCGGCAGATTGCGTTAGGTGAAATGTTTACATTGTTTAAGTCAAAAAATATCTTGTTGTGATCCGACAGCATAAATGTGAAACAGTTGTGCATTGGTTTAATTGCATTCAAAATTGCAAAATTTAAATTAAGAAACAAATATTTATACGGTACAAAGCCATATGTGTAAAGAAGCATATTGCCTGTCACTGTTTATACAGATTCAGCAATTGATTTATAAGAAAGGCAGTTTTTTTAATTAAATGATTCAATAAATTTTTTGAAGATGAATGTTTTGACTGTCTTTTGTTCACATACACCAGAGTATTAAATTTATTTGATTTTATAATTATAACTTAACTATAATTAGAGTAAGAAAATACATTTAGCACAGTGGCCAAGATAGAAGAGTTTTTTAATAGACGTAATAAAATCTCCTGTGGGCACCCGGGGTAAAATTGAACCTGAGCAACCCCTTGCTGATCATAAGAGGCGACAGATTGGCAGAATGTGATGGGCTGTAATGTAATATAATGTAATGGGATGTGATTTAGTGGTAATGCACCTAAAAGGTGTTTGTCAGCTGCAATTACGACAGGAAAGTGAGCAAACACTTTCAGTATGCTGTAAGTTAGGCAAGAACTCTGAAGACTTTTAATGTCTCCATGCATAATGGGATTGGGACTGGAGTCGAAACTTTCTGTTTATTTTCCATGAGGCAGAGTTGCTGGAAATACAAAATGATGGTTGTCTCTTCTGTTGTCAGTGTGAAAACATGGAGGATGTCAGTACAGCATATAAAAAAAAACATTACGAGGTCGTTTACAGCCTTCAGGTGTTGATGACAGAATATGTGCTTAAGTTAGAACTGCATGTTTTCTTCGTTGGTCCTTCTGGTGTCTGATGGGGTTTTTTAAACAACAAACTGCTTATTGCTTTACTTTGAATGGCTAAAGTATCCTCCCTGTGTTGTCTGTGTTGAACATACAATATTATGTAAAACAGCAGTTATTACACATTAAGATGAATAGCATCCAGCTAATATGAAATACATGATTCTCTTGTTTATTATGCCTGAATTCAGATTGTCCCACATCAGCACCTGGTTCTTCAGCTGCAGAAGTTAATATAGGGTCATTACAAATGTCACAAACACATTTGCTATTCTACTTGAATTTAAACAATTTCATTTAAAAACGTCGAAAACTGTTTCCGGAGAAGTAATTAGGTCAACGGTAATACATACAACCCCCGGGAAGAAGGCATACAAAGAAATGAGCAGTACCGGTTGACGTACAGCAATA
>JAFBJQ010003999.1:0-14439 GCA_016785345.1 Trinectes maculatus | reverse complement strand
AAGAGTCAATCCAACTTCTCTAGGATCTTTGGGAGGCTCGCCATCTATGCATCACAGAATGATCCTGAATCACTCCTTCCAGGACTCTGGATCCTCTTCAACAGATGGGATGTTCCTATGGAGACTAGGGGTCTCCAAAAGACCTGACCTGTTTAATTTAATAAACAGGACCTTTAAGTAATCAATCTAACTGTTGTACAACAATAGCATTAAAGTATAATGACAGTGTCACCTTTAAAATTCTGACCTTTCATTACACTAAAGCTTAATAATTCCAAATCCAGAAATCAAATGTCTTCCACGAACCACTGAGTAATAATTCAAAACAGTAACATATCAGAAATTGTGATTTCTGATGATTTAAATCATGAGCAAAACATCTTAATTCAGCATAATATGAGTTTCTGTAATAAGGATCATGAAATTAATCCCTAACTCACAACGAAAAGGAGAATATTCTTCACATTACAATTTGTATTACAAAATGATAACTCATTTCCTTCTGTAGTTCAGTATTAACATAAATCTCAAAATATTCCATTTAATTTGACACATTAACACAATTGGCTAATCAACCTGCACTTTGTACTAACTGCAGTCACATATACCAACATAATACAATGCTAATCAGCTAATAAATGTGCAGTTTAGTGTATTAGGTGCACAGGCTAAGGTGCTGAATATTCACAAGGCAACAAGTTTAATGCAACGGTTCACCGCAGTATGTCTCCTGATAGCTAACGTTCAGCATGTGGCTAGCAGCAGCTAACAATTATCATGAGCACCGCTAATGTCACTCTCACCGATGCTCTTTATTCCAGCGCTGAGTGTCGTCGGGGACTCTCAGCTCTCATAGGATGACAACGGTTCGCCAGGGTAACCGCTTGAACACAGTGCTAAACGCCTTTATTTAGCGGACTGCTGCTTTCTCCCTGTCGCGGCCGGAGTCGAAAAGGAAGTGCTAATCACCGCGCACAAACTCCGTTCCTACACCGTAGGCGGGACATGCGCGCTAATTCGTTGTTAAGAGGCTACCTGCCTTTTGTTTGGTCAGCTGCGCTGAACCTGAGCGTTGCCTTCAAGTGCAGTTGGAACATGCTGCATTCAAGTGCGACTCAGAAAAACATTAAAGATGTATTAACACATAAAACAACTGATAAAACAACAATTTCTCACTTAAGACCATGGTTTAGCCAACCAAGTTTTACACCTGGGTTACACCAACAACTATTTTTAGCATTCTTTGACATGCTGGTAAATGTAATCATATCCGAACTGGTGACGACAGTGTACTGTTCCTGGAAGTTAAGTCCAATTTCCAACTGTCTGCTGGACACATGTCTAATTAATCATTAGACTCACCTGTGGTTGGATTCTTGTTCATTAGAATGTTTGACTCTAAAATGGAGTTTTACTTGTCAGACTTTCATTGGGGTTAGAGTTTCGTTAAAGTTTGTGCAACATGTTCCTGAATGAATTGGTCAGGAAAATTACTTAAATTCACTCAAAACAAATGATGATGCTGGAAGGAAACAAAAAGTTTTCCGACAAATCTGTTGGGGTGTACTCATCTCCACTGAACACTGTGTATACACCTGTACACACAACCCTTTAACCCCTTGCTTTAATTGCTGAGTAGTTTAGGCAGTATTTCATATTTTACTGGCTGTGCACCAACACTCAAATACTTTAGGTTACATTTAGGGATATTGAAGAATAACAGGTTCTGCAGCCTGAGCTCCCTAATAGGATTACAGCTCATAAAGACATGAGAAAGGATTGTTCATTCTGACATTAACACATTTTTGTTCTGGTTTTCAGACACATTTTGTGTCTGAATTGTTTCAGTGCCAGAACTCCAGCACTTTAAACAGTGTCATAGACTGTACAGTATGGAATTTGTTGAGCGTTTCTTTTCAGTACACAGTTTTCACTAGAATCCCTTGTCCTCACACAGTCTCTACTTCAAACGTTCGAAAAAGCTGAACTTGTTTTTCCAGCTAAGACACTAAAGGGAATCAATGAGGGCCAGACAGAGAAAGAAAATAACAGTGACAGTGAGAGCGGGGAGGAGATTGACGCAGGGATATCTTTAGATTGGACAGATTGCACTAACTTTCACTTGTCTCCTCCATCCTCAATCTGTTTCCCTCTGGTTTTCTCCCAAAATGCTGACAAGAGGAAACAAGGGAGAGACAGACACTGACAGCAACCCAGTATTGGACCCGAGTCCGAGGCCACACAGGAATTATTTTGGGGGATTTATCACTCTAAAAGACCCTTTAGCTTGTCACACTGCAACTTAATGGAAGATAAAGTTTTGCACTTCTAAATAAGTCATCCATGCAAGTTTTCTATTGGACTGAGATCAAGTCATTGTGAAATAAATTCTGCAGAATTAAAACGCTGAATTGGTTTTGTTGCTGGTTATGACAGAGGCAGGGAAGGACCCATTGTACACATGGCTGATGAGCAACAGTGTGCAAGTACACAGGGTAAATATGCTGCACCATAAAGAGATGGACCAACGAGGAGCTGGTGACAGGACCAGCTTTCAATGGTGACCTGGGTGACAAGTTAATTAGGAACAGCAGGTGAGTGGGCCGGGACGCTCAGGTGATGGACAGTAAGAAGCAGGTGAGCAGGAGGTGGAACGACAGACGTGTGGACAGATGGAAAATGGCAGGTGTGGGGGGATGAAGGGACAAGACAGGGACTGAGAGGAACCTGAGAGGCAGGTCATGACAGAAACTTGTTTTTCTTCAGTCTTTCACAGCTCGGGTTGTGCCCCCCCACCCACACCCCCCACCCACCCAGGGACTGACATTCAATAATAACATACATGCACTATTTCCTGCTGGAGGTCTCAGGATCAGCAGCACCGTGACCTTTTATGGCACTAATCAGTCATCTAGAATATTTTAACAAAGGGGCACAAAGCCCCTCGACTGTCCACACATGAGGGGGACCGACTGAGAGGAAGAGAGGCAGAGGGAGACTTTTCAAAATGGATTCAGCAGAGTTGGTAAATTGATGGATTTCGCCGTGCTCAGTGGGACCAATAGGACTGAAGCAGCAGAGGCCCACTGAAGTCAGACAAAAGCAGACACTGGCACTAATTGGATATAGAGGGTGTGCCAGGACGCACAACTAGTGCGGCTGTGTGTGTCTCAGAGGCAGAGTCTCTGAGACAAGATGAGTAATTCTGAAGCTCTGAGTCTCATCTGTGTGATTAATGTTTGCCATCAGCCTTTTAGCTTTTTCCGCTCTCTAAAGTAGAGGAACTATTTACTGTCCCTGTGATTAAAGGACTGTGTTCGGGATCCCTCTGTTTCACATGGTAATTAAAAACTGTCAGTAATGACAGCGAAGGTGAAAGACTCGTCCTGTCACATGATGCCAAACACTAACACTTGCCTGAGTGTTCAGACGTTTAGTACACACACACACATATGTTATATCTGGCTTGTATGAGGCGTTTCTCTGCAGTTGCCATATTTGCAGCATGGTTCTGGCCTGTTCAGCTAATAAATGCCAACATTATATTTACTGTTATAAATATGGTGCATGTTTATCTGAATCCAGTCTAATTATCAAACCAACCCTGATGAAGGTGGTTCATGTTCATCAGGGCCATACAATACAAGCAGCATGTCTGTTACAGCAGCCACACAACACATACCACAAAAACACACAGCAGGTGAGTGATAAATAAAAAGGACTCTAAGCTAATTAGAATGTATAAATGACATATTTAAACATTACAGACGAAAGGCCCCTCTAGAAACACACATTGTATTGGATTACTCTATGTATTGTATCTGTCCCTATCAAGTAAACATCAACAAATAAATACACAAACACATACAGTCACACATACAAAGAGAAGGGCGGCATCTCTGTTCATGCACATTAAGCACCGTAGGCATGAAGATAATTAGATTTTTTTTGTAATGGGAATCCTTTATGTGCAGTTTATTTGAGGTCGTACATTGGTCCAGCAGGGGGAGTGGGAATGGCGGAATGTAGAGAAGGAGAGGAGGATGGTGGGAGGACAGAGAGAGAAGGAAGAGTGGAAAGTTTGGAGTATGTGCCTGAAAGCTACAGAGGAGAGAGGACAAACACTGACACCATTTATCAGACCGGCGGGGAGAGGCAGGGTTTTATGAGGAGGAGGATTCAAAAATGTAAATAGATAAATCTCCGCGTTGATCTCCTTCTTTCTTTGCCACTCCAGTGAATGGGAACATGAGCTACATGTCTCATACTCATATCATGTAATGGCATCATATGTGAAGTTATCAGACAGACAGCAGATTGAAGAAGAGACACGAGTAACAGACAGAGGGAGAGAACTGTAAAATCAGAGGAATGGGGTTGAGTCGTGTACCACGGGGGCGGAGGGCGAGAGGAGGGAGGTATAAGGCGAAGACATGCATTTAACGCAGAGTAATGAGATTCCTGAAAGGCCGTGTGGGATGATATCTGTGTGTTAGAGCCTGGACTGAGAGTCACTCCAAGACTCAAGAATATCTGCCACTTTCCTTCACAGGGAACTTTCTGAAACTCACCACAGGGATTGACTTGTCTGCAAAAACACAAAAGCACAATGCAAGCTCCACACAGATTATAATACTAATAATACTAATAATAATTGGGGTAATTGTAGCAGTGTGATTTGCAGGTTGCAGTGTTAAATCCAGGCTTTGCACCACCGCAGGCAGAAATATCTGCAGAAGATGACAGGAGGAGGCAGGAGAGAGGAAGAGAACGCACAGACCTGCAGGAGACAGAAAATGCCAAGTTAGTAACATGCATTCATGGGATGTGAACTCATACAGATGGAGAGGAAGGCGAGGATGGAGGATGGAGCTGCTTGGTACATCATGGGAAGTCCGTCAGCAGTCTAAGCCTATAGGGCACCATTAAAGGCTCTGCCTGCCAATCTACCGCTGGATGCTATAAACATGACGTCTGGGAGCTGAGTTTTCTTGGGTAAGGGGGATCTGTGAGCTCTTTAATGTATGACGGTACCTGGCCTGAGCTTTGTAGGAGACGAGGGGGATTTGAAATTCTATTCTGGATTTAACAGGCAGCCACAGCAATGAAACTAACACAAGAGAATGGGAACTATCCCTTCATACCTGTCAGTAATAACACTGCAGCATCTCTCACCAACTGAAGACCTGGTGCAGTTCAGAGACCAATGCATAGACCAGTGGTACTTGTCTTCAAATGACTCTGGTGATCCTCTGACTTCTATTGAAAATATATACAGTTTGTCTATTGACTATTGACTGATTAAGTGTTGGTAACTAAAATAAATCAATTTTCTGAAAACGTCCAGCAGGTTGGCTACTTTAAAAACTGGCTACCATCCCATTTTCCCCTTTCCCCAATTTTCTACCTCTCTCCCAGCCAGCTGGTTTATATACTAACAGCAAATATGTTTTGGAGAAAAATGTAATTGTGGACAAATATTTTATGCCGACATAATGGTCTTAATTAACATACTTAGCAAGTCTCTGTCAAATTTGTCCCAGGGATAGTGATGATTGTGCAGCGACATATTCCAGCTGCTGTTTTCCTATGTCAATACACTATAACTGTAAGTCAAAGGAGACCAGGGCTGTTTTCCTACCCCAGCCCTGGTCTCCTTCCCTTCAAACATATTGCCTACATTCAAACATCAGTTTAATTTTTTTGGATGTGTGGTTCTTTTAGTCTAATGGAAAAGCTTGGAGTGCACAAACTTCCTAGTATAGGTCCTGTGGAACATCAAAACCTTGATATCATATTGTGACAGAGGAGCAGAATACAACCTTTAATATGCAGTGAACAAATAGTGAAGGTAGAGTCCCCATCATCATGTGAATGATGGTTCTGCCAGGATTTTGGAGCAGAGCAAACCGAACGTCTGTGTGGAGCAGCGAGAAATTGGTCTGTGATTTAACAGCCTCTGTTCTTTTGCCCAGTGAATGAAACAAAGAGAGAAAGGATCCATCCCTCCCAGCAAGAACAAGTCACATGTTAGCAATCTCCCCACATCTCTCCAATTACCAACCACCCCACACAGACACACAATATCTAAACACCCTCTTCTCCTGGATCTAGTTGATTTAGTGGGAAAGAGAACAACACAATTCAATATGTTTTGTGGGTGTACTTCTTCCCCTCTGGTGTTACATGCTGTTTGTTAACACAGTTGTCTCCGACAGTGGCCTCCATATCCCGTCTCCAATATTTATGTCTTGTGTTTTGGGACAACATGTCTGTGCTCCAAGATGTCTGATAGTCAAGGATCCCAAAACATATTTGTTGAGGCTGGATTAAACTGTTAGAGAGCAAGGACCTGTAGCTGGGCTGTGATAGGATCTGTTTACTGATCAAACTGTCCTGTTGTACTGAAATACAGCCCAACCTGGGGGTTTCTGTGTATCAAGTAGTATCTGAAAATCCAATAAACATGTAGAAGTGTGAGAGATGTGAGCACAGAACAACGCTGAGCTCCTAACTGGCACACGGCAACAAGACCAAAATAACTTTCAAAAAAACATGCATTATTCATCTACCCATAGTGGCGGTATGAGTTTACGGAACCAGAGTAAATAGGACATAGGAAAGTCAGGTGAGGTTGTTACAGGGCTGATGGGAGGGATGATCGCTGGCCAAGAGCCATCAAGGTTAGACATCCACTGAGTAATGCTTTGTCTTCACTGAAACTGAACACTACTCTAACTCACCAGTAAAAAGTGAGTTTTAATACAGTTAACAAGTCGATAAGTTTGTGGTACACTCAAAACTTTATATCATAAAACTTAATTTGTGTATTTTTAGTTGTTTAAACGTGGTTGTGTTTTTTTCCCTGGCATTTGCATAGAGGCGAAAATCACCCCAACAGCTATTTGCTTCACCGCCATCTTCAGTTTAATTTTTACTGAGTCACTGGGATCTCTTTATTTCCACTGCTCTTCTGGAAGCTACCAGTCTGCACAGCGGCCCAGTGCTGCTTTCTGTAGCTTTCTGTCATTTTTCTTCTCTCAGACTTAACGTGCTATTCTTTTTTCCTGCATTGCCTTCCGCTCCCTCTTGGAGGACTGACGCCTCCTTGGAGAAGCGTAGGAGGAAATGGGCATAGACTGCCATCTTGTAATATGGAAATTTAATAAGCTGACATTTTGTACAGACACTGTGTGCAGAGCCAAATAGGGTTGGAGATTGACAGAAAATACGCATTGAGATGACAAACAGGTGGAGCAGGTTGGACTACATTACAGATTAAAGCAGTAATGCTATAGTGGGAGTATATAAGACTCACACTCTCAGATTATTCATCCTATTTTTTTCCATAAGAGACCAGCAGTTGTCAATTCAAGCGGTAGTAGTCGTATTATATGCCACAATAATTCAGTAATTCATCAGGGTAAAAGCGATGTGAGTGAGAGTAATTGGTCTGAAGAGAAATCAAGCAGAAGTACCATCTCTGAGATTTTGAAGAGAGACTTCTAGTCACAAAACCATTGCAAATCAGTCATAGTAGATCTGGGCTGAATGGAAAGCTTTATTAGATTTGGAAATGTATTTAAGTAGAAACTTTTGTCCATGCAGTGGGAACATCCGTCATCTCTATCTGGCAGTGTTTACTTGTCAGCCTGATGTTACTCAAACACCCTGGTTTCAGAGATCTGTTGGTGGTAGAGGAAACCGGGACTGCTTGTCCAACTTACTCCTCAGTTTTCCTGTTTATCAGAGTCACGGTATCTCACAACTTTTAGTAAAAAGTTGTTGGGTAGAAAATGTATTTTTCTTGAAGAGTTTTTTTTAAGGCAGTCAACACTCACAGATGATGAATGTTGGTGTACTGTGTATGTACTGTGACAAAAGAAAACAAGACAATATAACACTAGTGCTTTATTTTAGGTAATCATTTTTCAGTGATTATTCAATAATTAATGTTCTGGGAATACACACACGCACACACACACACACTGCTGTGCTCTGTCTGCAAACAAGGACACAGACACCAGTTAGTCTGGAACATTTAATCATCTTTCCCACAATGCTTTGCGCCCCTTTGTTCTCGCTGTTTTTCCTGAAAGTTGGTGACAACTCAGATGACAGATATTCCACTGAAAACCTAAAGAGCTCAGAATGATGCATCGAGTCATAATAATTTTCTGAGATGAAATATTCTACTTGTGCCGCAGCTCTTTTAGATAAATGTTCAGTCCAAGCCTGATTATGAATGAAAAAGATGTGAATATTACTGCATAACAGAATCCAGACGAGACGCAGATCCTGATGGACCAAACTTAAATTCTGACACTTTTGAGACTAATGTATCTGTGTGATATCAGTCTTGTCTTTATTGGTGTAAACAAAGCCATCATTGCTGTATGAACAGTGGTTTTATGTCAAAAAATAGAGATGTGTTTTCAGTATTCTGTTGCATCAACTAATGCTGATACAACCCAAACATAATTATATGCATGAGACAGGGTGATGATATTTCTAAAGGTCACACCAAACAAATATTTCATGTCAGGTAGGAACGGTGAAAGTCACATTTTCAGTTTGTGAGGCTGCATTGTAATTCTGTCATTATCATGCCAGAACTTTTTTATTTGTTGTTTCCTTAACTGTGTATTTCTCTGTAACCTTCCTGAACAGAATTGTAAAACCTTCTCACACTGACAGCGTGACTCATCAGCATTAACATAAAACTGTCTGGAGGAACCTCAGCGGCTTCTTTAAAGAACAGGTGCTCGATGATTTGGGCTGTTCAAACAGCGGTCAGGACGGACCTGTTCCTTTTTTTGATGATTGTTTTTGATGGCCTACGAACTACATCTCCAACATCAGGGATGTTGGTACCCAGCCTTGTTGCCGTGACAACAAGTCCAATCATAACAGCACAGTATGTGCTGTTATGTACAACCAATTAAAGCACAAAGGGGAAGCAGGGAACACCCACAGACACAACCAGACACAAACACTGAGGTAAGTTGACAATCTGGCGATGAGTGGTGAACTGAACCAGGCCTATATCCAGGGGAGAGTAGAAGTGGCAGATAGTTGGCAGGTGGCTTGATTGCAGATGGTTGATGGAGAGCAGGTGTGCAGGTAAGTGGTAACTCCAGCTCAGCCCAGCTCTAGACACGCCCACAAAAGGGGAGGGAAAACAAGGAAAAAACACTAGGATCCTGACATTACCCCCCCTCCAATGGGAGCCTCCCGGCGACCCCCAGGTTTGGTAGGACTGGCATTGTGAAAGTCCCTCACCATATCCGGGTCAAGAATGAGGGCCCGAGAGATCCAAGCCCGCTCCTCTGGACCATATCCCTCCCAATCAACCAGATACTGGAACCCCCTACCTCTGCGGCGCACTTCCAGGAGCCTGCGCACCGTATACGCAGGGTGATCATCGATGATTTGGGGAGGAGGGGGAGGAGCGGGAGGAGGGCAAAGGTCGCTGCTGCGGACCGGCTTTAACTGAGACACATGGAAGGTGGGGTGGACACGGAGGGAACTGGGGAGCTTGAGGCGAACAGCAGAGGGATTGATTATCTTGACAATTTCGAATGGACCAAGGTAACGGGGGGACAGCTTCCGGGAATCTGTCTTGAGCGGGATATTCTTTGAGGATAACCAAACTGACTGACCTGTGTGATACTGGGGGGCTGGGATGCGGTGCTTGTCAGCTGCTAGTTTGGTCTTGGCAGAAGATTGGAGAAGAACAGCTCGGGTCTTGTTCCAGATGTGTTGACAACGACGGAGATGATGCTGAACTGAGGGAACTGAAAGTTCTTTCTCCTGGGAGGGAAACAGAGGGGGCTGATAACCAAGTGACGCTTCAAAAGGTGACATACCTGTGGCAGAGCTGACCAAGGAATTATGAGCATATTCAATCCATGGGAGGAAGGAGGCCCAGGCAGAGGGGTAAGAGGCAGTGATGCACCGCAGAGAGGCCTCCAGGTTTTGGTTTGCCCGTTCCGTCTGTCCATTCTACTGAGGATGAAAACCAGAGGTTAAACTGACGGTTGCGCCTAGGCCCTGACAGAAAGCATGCCATACCTGTGACGTGAACTGCGGTCCCCGGTCAGAAACAATGTCAACAGGGATGCCATGAAGGCAAACAACATGAGTGGTAAGTAGCTCAGCAGTCTCCTTGGCTGTGGGCAGTTTGGGGATGGCTATGAAATGTGCAGCCTTGGAGAAGCGGTCAACAATGGTGAGTATAGTTGTGTTACCCTGGGAAGCTGGGAGACCAGTGACAAAGTCAGCAGAAATGTGGGACCATGGGCGACCGGGAACAGGTAGGGGACAGAGCAGACCAGCAGGAGAAGAGTGGGAGGCTTTACCACGGGCACAGACGGAACAGGCTAGGACATAGGATCTGGTATCCCTATCCATCGTAGGCCACCAGAAGTGACGTTTTAGGAGGGATAGGGTTCGGTTGATTCCAGGATGGCAAGAGAATTTACTGGCATGTATCCACTGAAGAACTCAGGACAAGACGGAATCAGGGACAAACAGCCGGTTGGGAGGACCTCCTCCGGGGTCTGGCTGGGTGCGTTGTGCCTCCTGGATCTGAGACTCAATCTCCCAGGTAATGGGGGCCACCACTTGAGAGGCAGACAGGGTGGTCTCGGGCTCAGTTGATGTCTCCTCAGCACTAAACTGCCGAGACAGAGCATACGGCTTGATGTTGCGGGAGCCAGGACGGTAAGTGAGTGTGAAACTGAAGCGGCTGAAGAAGAGGGACCAGCGGGCCTGCCTGGAGTTGAGGCGCCTAGCCGACTGGATATAGGCAAGGTTCTTGTGGTCGGTCCAGACCATAAATGGCAGCTCAGATCCCTCCAGCCAATGCCGCCATTCCTCGAGAGCCATCTTGACAGCCAGCAGTTTGCGATTTCCCACATCGTAGTTCCTCTCGGCCGGGGTCAAACGTCGAGAGAAAAAGGCACAGGGATGAAGTTTACTGTCTGGCTCTCGCCTCTGGGATAGCACCGCCCCGACTCCCATATCAGATGCGTCCACTTCAACAACGAACTGTTGTGTTGGATCAGGTTGGATGAGGACTGGCGCTGAGGTGAACAGTCTTTTTAACTTGGAGAAGGCAGAGTCTGCTTCTGGAGTCCAACAAAACTGCCCAGAAGAAAAGGTGAGGCGAGTTAGCGGGATGACTACACGGCTGAAATCCCGGATGAATTGACGATAGAAATTTGCAAACCCCAAAAAGCTCTGTAATTGCTTCCTGTTCTCTGGAACTGGCCACTCTGCCACAGCTCTCACCTTTTGTGGGTCAGTTTGAAGTTGTCCCCCTCCAACAATGAAGCCCAAAAAACTGACCTTCCTGGCGTGGAATTCACACTTCTCAGCCTTGACAAATTATCTGTTCTCCAACAGCCGCTGCAAAACAAGGTGGACGTGCTCCTGGTGTTCTTCTATGGACTGAGAAAAAATGAGAATATCATCCAAATAGACAAACACAAATCTATTCAGGAAGTCTCTCAGAACATCATTGACAAGAGCGTGAAAAACGGCTGGGGCATTGGTGAGACCGAACGGCATCACTAGATACTCAAAATGACCTAATGGGGTGTTGAAAGCTGTTTTCCATTCATCTCCCTCCTTGATCCTCACTTGACGGTATGCATTTCAGAGATCGAGCTTGGTGAAAACCGAGGCCCCCTGCAGAGGGGTGAAAGCGGCATCAAGCAGAGGTAAGGGGTACTTATTCTTGACAGTGATGTTATTTAGGCCACGAAAGTCAATACAGGGTCTCAGAGTCGAATCCTTCTTTGACACAAAGAAAAAACCGGCCCCCACAGGTGAGGAGGAGGGCCGGATTATACCTGCCGCAAGGAAATCTCTGATGTACACCTCCATGGCCTCACGTTCAGGTTTAGACAGGTTGTAGAGACGACTGGAAGGCAACGGACCACCAGGGAGCAAGTCAATGGAGCAATCATATGGTCTGTGAGGAGGGAGAGAGAGAGCTTTGTCCTTACTGAAGACCTCTCCGAGGTCGTCGTAGATCTCAGGGACCTTGGAGAGATCCGGTGGACTGGCAGGTTGTTCAGGAGGAAGTGGGTTGACTCTAGCTGGAGACAAAGCAGATTGCAGACAGGTTGCATGAAAAAACTAACTCCACCCAGAAATCCTCCCTTTGGCCCAATCAATATCAGGGTTGTGTTTTACCAACCAGGGGTGACCAAGGATTAATGGAGTGGAGGGAGCAGAGATGACGTAAAATTGAATGGTTTCTCTGTGGTTGCCAGACAGGACGAGTGCGAGTGGTTCCGTCAGATGTGTTACACGAGCCAGCAGGCGTCCATCCACAGCCAACGCCGTCTGGGGTTGCTCCAAACGCAACAACCTTATGCCTGTCTGTATCGCTACCTGCTGGTCCAAAAAATTCCCCTCGGCCCCAGAATCTACTAGGGCAAAAAGAGGCAACGACAAAGCAGGACAGTCAAGAGTGGCAGAGATCTGAAAACAGGGCTTACGGACAGAGGGGGATCTTGCTTGGCCCACCAGTACCCCCAGAGCTACTGACGGGCCCTGTCTTTTTGGTCGAATCAGGCAGTGGGAGATGAAATGACCCCTCTTGCCACAGTATAGACACGCACCTGCCTGATGGCGTCGTGAACTCTCCTCCGGGGAGAGATGGCCCCGGTCAAGCTGCATGGGCTCCTCAGGTTGTGTTTGAGGGGAGCCCAGAGAGGAGTCTGGAATGGGAGTGCGGACCGGAGAGGCAGGTAAAGGCTGTGGTTTGGAAGCCGGGGACATCGCAGCTCTCTCCCAACGGTGGGAGCGGAGACGGTCATCGATCCTATTAGACAAAGAAATCAGAGTCTTCAGGTCAGAAGGCTCATCTCTGGAAACAAGTTCATCTCTGATTTGAATGCTTAACCCCTTCTTGAAGGCTGTTTTCAAGGCATCATCAGTCCAATCCACCTCAGTAGCCAGAGTCCAGAAGTCAATGGTATAATCTGAAACTGGACGTAGTCCTTGAGAGAGGGTCATTAGGCACATGGAGGCATCAGATTGGTAATCTGGGTGGTCAAACACACCTTTAAAATCCTCAACAAAATCACCATAACTCACTCCACTGAATGTTTGCCGGAAAAAACCTGGCTTCAGCCCATGCCAGAGCTCTGCCCCTTAATAAACCACAAATATACTGAATCCTGGAGGTGTCTGAGGTGAAGGGTGTGGGTCTTAACTGAAAAATAGACGTACACTGGAACAAAAAACCTCGACAAAGACTTGGCTGACCTGAATAAGGATCTGGGTCCGTTGCCCGGGAATCCTGCATTGTTGGTGGAGCAGAGGCTGCAGGTGGAGCAGAAGCAGTTGAAGCTGATGAGAAAGCGGTGAGTAGGGCTGAAACCTGTGTGGTTAATTCAGATACTTGCTGGGCAAGAGCCTGGTTGTTCGCGGACAGGACGCGAATGCTGTGTTCGTGTTGTCCAATTATTACACCCTGGTGGCTGACAGCTCGCCGGACAGGCTGTTCTTCAAAGCCGAGGTCATGGCCAGATTGTTCTGTCATGGCTGACGAGTGCTGGACCTATGATGCAGACAACAGAGTCAAGGAAATTGTTGCAAAAAAAAAAGTCTCTTTAATGAAGACGAAATAATTTGCTGGAGCTGGAGCTGGAGCCGGTGCAGAGGTTTTGGTTTGGAGTCCTGGTAGAAAGCAAGCAAAGCCAGGAGCACTGAGGTAAGTTGACAATCTGGCGATGAGTGGTGAACTGAACCAGGCCTATATCCAGGGGAGAGTAGAAGTGGCAGATAGTTGGCAGGTGGCTTGATTGCAGATAGTTGATGGAGAGCAGGTGTGCAGGTAAGTGGTAACTCCAGCTCTGCCCAGCTCTAGACACGCCCACAAAAGGGGAGGGAAAACAAGGAAAAAACACTAGGATCCTGACACTTACACTCACTTGTCTCAATTACAAATCAAACCAAAGATTCACCACACTGTCATGAACTAGGAACCTTTTATTTTCGTCAGGCTGGGTCATCAGGACAATAATTACACACCATAGAACAAGAAACAACCACAACAACGTATTTGGCTTAGTAACTCAGTGATTACAGTCACAGGAACTTCATATCATGTGATCTACACTGCAATACTGCAATTCTATAACTGTGAAAGTTGTGCTGTGTGAATTCAGCTTTAGCTGATGAACAAAAATGTATACAGTGATCCCTCCCTCCCTTTATCGCGGGGGTTACGTTCCAAAAAGGACCCGTGATAGGCGAAATCCGCAAAGTAGTCAGCTTTATTTTTTACAATTATTATACAGTGCTATAGAACGAAACCAAAGATCAAAACCTGTTTTCAGGCCCAAGCATTTGTTTAAGAAATAAAAAGAGAAGTGTTTTCTAACAAATAACTATGATAGTTTTTAGAAATACTGTAAA